>CANXME010001225.1:0-45540 GCA_948144175.1 Closterium sp. NIES-65 | reverse complement strand
CCCCCCCCCCCCCCCCCCCCCCCCCCCCCCCCCCCCCCCCCCCCCCCCCCCCCCCCCCCCCCCCCCCCCCCCCCCCCCCCCCCCCCTTTTTTTTTTTTTTTTTTTTTTTTTTTTTTTTTTTTTTTTTTTTGGCTTTGTTGTGTGCATTCTTCTCACGCCCTCTACTTTACGTTCAACCCCCTATCCTCTATACAGTCTGCTCCTGCGTTGGAACAAGGCGCGCAGCAACGGAGCAGTGACAATGGCAGTAGAAGCCAAGTCAGGATGTTTCCAATTCCGGATGTTTTTCCCTTGCCTGGCTGGACAGCTAATGCCAAACCCCCAATACCCACTTGTTTACCCTCAAGTTCCTATCCTCGATACAGTCTCCTCCTGCATTGGAACAAGACGCGTGCCAATGGTGCCGTCACAATGGCAATAGAGGCCAAGTCGGGAGCAGCCAGTTCCGGATGGCTCACTCTTAACACTCTCTCCCCTTGCCCCTTGTCCCCTACCTACGCCAGCCTGCTCCTGCATTGGAGCAAGGCGCGTGCCAACGGCGCACTCACAATGGCGGTAGAGGCCAAGTCAGGAGCAGCAAGGTCGGGATGGGTGTCTCTTAACCTCTCTTTCCCCTGCCCCCACTTCCCCCCTACCCCAATCTGCTCCTGCATTGGAACAAGGCGCGTGCCAACGGCGCACTCACAATGGTGGTAGAGGCCAAGTCAGGAGCAGCAAGGTCGGGATGGGTGTCTCTTAACCTCTCTTTCCCCTGCCCCCACTTCCCCCCTACCCCAATCTGCTCCTGCCATTGGAACAAGGCGCGTGCCAACGGCGCACTCACAATGGTGGTAGAGGCCAAGTCAGGAGCAGCAAGGTCGGGATGGGTGTCTCTTAACCCCTCTTTCCCCTGCCCCCACTTCCCCCCTACCCCAGCCTACTCCTGCATTGGAACAAGGCGCGTGCCAACGGCGCACTCACAATGGCGGTAGAGGCCAAGTCGGGAGCAGCCAAGTCTGGTTGGATTTCTCTCGCATGGACCGCCAACAACAAGATGGCTCCTGCCGATGCTGTTTTCGGGAATCTAGCGGGCGGCAAAGTGGCGCGTACTACATCAACGGGTACACTGTGTCCTCGATACAGCCCGCCTCGTTTTGGATCGGGCAGACCCCGCAAACGGTCACTTCGGCTTCTGGCTCGACTGTGGTCAAGTGAGTGGGGGAGAGTGCGAGGACCGGCGAGCATGGGAGTGTGGAAGAGTGGGGGGGGTGTGGGGGAGTGGGAAAGAGTGTATAAGTGTGATTATCTGAACGTGCCTTACTTCTCTCCTCTCCCTCCCCTCCCCCCCTCCATCCATTCCTCCCCCCCCCTTCCATTTCTCCCCCACTCCTGCCCCCCCAGCCCAATGCTTTTTCCTCTTTCCTCCTTCCTCTTTCCTCTTTCCTCCTTCCTGTTTCCCAGTACCCTCATGTGGGCCTATTCCCCCCTGCCCACTGCTCCCACCACTCCCCACCACTCCCCACATTTCATCCCCCTTTGTCCTCATCCCCTCAGGTTCGCTCGCAGGCAAGGCAAGGCAAGGCAAGGCATGGCATGGCATCTGCATGTGCCATTGTAACGAGGTGACTTTTGAGTCGACTCAAAAGTCACCTCGCGGCCATGCCATGGCATCTTCCTGGCATGGAACAAAAGCACCCTCATGTGGGCCTAGGCCCTTCCCCCACCAATCCACTGCACCCAGCCACTCCCCACCTCTCTCCACCACTCATCTGCTTCGTCCCCACTCTCTCGAGTTCGCGCGCAAGCATTCCACGGGGTCTGTATCGCGCTTCCTGGCGTTCAACACAATCAGACTCCTGTGGGCCTACTCCACCCTCCCATTCACCGGTCCCAACCGCTCCCCACCTTTGTCCACCTCCCTCCACTTGCTCAGGTTCTCTCTCAAGCATTCCACGGGGTCTGTATCGCGCTTCTTGACGTACAACAGAAACAGACTCCTGTGGTGTGGGCATACTCCCCTTCCACCGCACTCAACCAATCCCCACCTCTCTCTTCCACCTGTCATCTCCGTCTATTCCCACTCCTCCCTCAGGTTCTCTCGCAAGCATTCCACGGGGTTTGTATCGCGCTTCCTGGCGTACAACAAGAACAGACTCCTGTGGGCCTACTCCCCCTCGGGCTCCAAGAGCTTGGGCTACCATGGCGGCGCATAGTGAGTGTACCAGGCTTGCTTATAACGAGTATGCTTGGTTGCTTGTAAGGGGTTTGTTTGTATGGTGGGGGCAGGGAGGGAGCAACAGCCTCATGTGGGCCTACTCCCCCTCGGGCTCCAAGAGCTTGGGCTACCATGGCGGCGCATAGTGAGTGTACCAGGCTTGCTTATAACGAGTATGCTTGGTTGCTTGTAAGGGGTTTGTTTGTATGGTGGGGGCAGGGAGGGAGCAACAGCCTCATGTGGGCCTACTCCCCCTCGGGCTCCAAGAGCTTGGGCTACCATGGCGGCGCATAGTGAGTGTACCAGGCTTGCTTATAACGAGTATGCTTGGTTGCTTGTAAGGGGTATGTTTGTATGGTGGGGGCAGGGAGGGAGCAACAGCCTCATGTGGGCCTACTCTCCCTCGTCTCCAAGAGCTTGGGTCCACTTATAGAGGATACGTATGGTACTTATAGGAGGGTATGTTTTTATGCTTTTAGGGGGTACATATGATGGTACCACGACAAAGAAGATGGCAATCGTGATTATCTCTATCTTTGAGTCAACTCAAAAATTGACTTATCACACACACATGATTATGTCATCACACACACATGATTATGTCATCACACACACATGATTATGTCATCACACACACATGATTATGTCATCACACACACATGATTATGTCATCACACACACATGATTATGTCATCACACACACATGATTATGTCATCACACACACATGATTATGTCATCACACACAACATGATTATGTCATCACACACACATGATTATGTCATCACACACACATGATTATGTCATCACACACACATGATTATGTCATCACACACACATGATTATGTCATCACACACACATGATTACGTCATCACACACACATGATTATGTCAATCACACACACATGATTATGTCATCACACACACATGATTATGTCATCACACACACATGATTATGTCATCACACACACATGATTATGTCATCACACACACATGATTATGTCATCACACACACATGATTATGTCATCACACACACATGATTATGTCTACCCTGTTTCCCCTCTCCCTTTTTCTGGCCCCCCCTTGTTTCTCCAGTGGAAGGATCACTGTGGATTTCTCCTGCAAGACTGCTGCTACTGGTGGGGGCAAAGGAGGGGGTGAAGGAGATGCGGAAGACAATGATGACCGTGACTGAGCTGTTTTTTTATCCCTTTATTTTCCCTCCCCTGATTCTCCAGTGGGAGGATCACTGTGGATTTCTCCTGCAAGACTGCTGCTACCGGCGGGGGCAAAGGAGGGGGTGATGATGACGATGATGATGATGATGATGACGATGATGATGACGACGATGATGACCGCGACCGTCGCGATCGTACGCGCCATCGCCGCTGGCACCAGGGTTAGAACTTAGAAGCCACACAGGAGGAGACTTTTGAGTCGTGCCATCACCACTCGCATCCGGGTTGGAACTAAGAAGCCACACAGGAGGAGACTTTCGAGTCGACTCAAAAGTCACTGCGATCGTAAGCGCCGTTGCTGCTGGCATCAGGGTTAGAACTTAGAAGCCAGGCAAGAGGACCCACGAGTCGTACCAGCACCACTCGCATCTGGGGGTTTGGTTGCTGTGAAGAGAGGCTGCTTGAAGAGCTCTGGAGACAGTTTGAAGGACGTGGAAGACATGGTTTGGGTTTCCAGGAGTTGGGAATAAAAATGCTGGGTGCAGGTGGTGGTACTGCTAAGGTGGGCGTTAAGTACCTATGTTTCATTCTTAAGTTGCGGGGGACTTAGGTTGGAGCGCTGGGGCCCAAGGTGGGGTATGAATTTGCATGCATCGGGGTGGGAGAGAAGTGACTAGATATGGTTTTGCATATTGTGCACTTTGCCAATAGTGGTTTTGGCACGTGCACTGTTTGGTTGCCATCTTGGCAGCTGGTCATATAGGTGGTTGTTCTGTACTACAATCTTCTTGTATATCAATATACGGTATTAGTAAAAGAATTTGTGGAAGGGATAGCAGTGATCCAACCAGGCCCTCAGATTGGTCTGAGGGTATGCTAATGGATCAGCGTGCCCCTGCAAACCAGGTGTCCAAATCAGCGTTTGTGGTTGTTGGAAATCCGAATACAGTGCAACGAATATTGTATACCAGTGTGCTGTTTGGTTTTAGTGTAGTCCTCTTTATAAGCCTCCAGCTCCTACAATAATTGTCACAATTATTGTAGGGCCAGAATTATTGGAGGTCAGCATTATGGGAGGGTAGAGGGTACAATTATTGGTACACCATTATTGGTGTGAATGGGTCATTCTGGAGGGGTAGCTGGATGCATATATACCCTGCTGTGTCAAATCATTGAGTACAAATTGTGTCATCATTTTACTTTTCAATGATCAATGCAAGATTTCTATCTTGTTCTTTTCTACAAACACGTTTCCGCTACGCTGGCACTATGCCTTTTCTAGCATGGTATCAGAGCTACTCTAGGGGGCATGCTGCCAAAACAGGTTCAGGAATTTACTGGCATACAGTTTGGATAGGTACCTGCATACAGTCGGAGTACCGCACACCCGGTCTACGCTTTCGTACACCTGGTGTTCGCTGTAGGTTACAAGTGCGCGTTTACCGCACACTTGGTGGACGGTTTTGTCAAGGTCATGGCGCACTTCGATGGCGAAGTGGATCCTGGATATGCGGCTTTTGAAGAAGCCATCATGGCTCAGCATGAGCACCTGGAAAGCATGATTGCAAGGGCACCACCAACTCTCCAAGCTTCGTTAAGGGACAAGTTTGGAATGACAATCCAGCCAAGAGCAAAACTCTCTCATGAGTTCAGCAATCCGTCCACCCATGAACAATCTCATTCAAGCACTCCACGTACTAACTAAACTCGTGCAAATGTTCATGCAGGAATTGATGGTGAAGGGGAAATGGGCATACCTCAAGGAGGAGAGTCATCCCAATGGAGGGATGCATCCGTCCAAGGAGAGGAGATCGCCAGTTCCGCACCTCAATCATCCATGCAAAGGGAAGCACGGGGGAGGAATGTTGAGTATCGGAGTGCAGTGTTTGGTGGAATGAGAAGTGGACAGATTGGGCATCAGGGTGACAGAAGTGGTGAAGTGGGCGTGGAAGGTGTGGGATTCGCCTCCTACACTATTGGTGCTCCCCCACTACGACGACTTGCGACCAACTCCCATCCCATTGGAGTTCTTCCCATGCCCAGGTCTCACCTTCATGGCGACAACATCATCCCTCCACGTGCACATCGTCCACCAATCAGCGCACACTCTGTGGACAGCATGGGGCGGATGGATACGGAATGCAGTCAAATGGTGTCATGCGACGGGATCAAGTGGAAGTGCTGGAACGTCAACTTGGTGGACAGAATGGAGATATGCGGCGCACGGTACAACTACCTCGACCGTCAACCATGCCTACTCTCTTCGACCCTGCACCACTGTGAATATACGGAAGAAGACAAGGAACCGCTGTCACGCAAAATGGTGGGAGCAACGGTGGACAAAGCATTCACCACTACTCCGTTTGATGGCTCGAACTTCCGGGAGTGGGCACTACGGTTTCGTATGAACGCTCGCGTCACGAATCCTGTGGGAGTTCTTTGTGACCCTACAGTATCCGGTTACCATGGGAGATGGTGACATTAACGACGCTATGGAGCGGCTGGAAATGCTACAGGCGGACTACTCACAACGTGCGGCGCTCGCTTTTTGGGTCCTACTGCACAACGTGAGCGCCACGATTCAGCTACAGCTGGACATGTTCCAGGAATCCTATAGCCCGGCATATGAAGCATGGGAGTACTTAATGGACACTTACCAGGCCAAAGATTCGGTGGCGAAGGTCTCTCTCATGAAGCAGTTGGACAACCTGAAGATGAGGAATCAAGAGAGGGTGGAGGAGTATGTGAACCGCGCAACGGCGATTCGGGACAAGTTGGCACTGGCGGGAAAGATGGTGGATGAGGACACATTCACCTTAAATCTGCTCACCAGACTACCGGCACATTGGGAGGAGATGAGGCACTCGGCAATGCTGCACAACGTGACGGACAGCTTCACTTTGCAGCGGATGATGATTCGGGAGCAGAGATATCACGATCTCATCACAAAGGATAACCGTGACCGGCGTCCACCTCGCATGGTTGGACAAGCACGTGGAGACTGCTCACCTTCTCCAACTGCTAAGGGCAATAACGGGAAGGAGGGGTCAATTGGGGAGAAAACGCATGGCAAGGATGGAGATGCAAGTCGCTCATCTCTCGTGTGTTGGTACTGCAAGGAGCCTGGACACCCCTTCTTCAAGTGTACCAAGGCACCCCCTGGGTGGACACCACAAAGGTGGGAACCGCATACCCGCGGAAAGGCAAAACTGCACACCAGCGACAGCCGTTCGTCCTCCCCACGAAGGAGTTGCAGCCCCAAACGTGACAACAATGCATCAAAACAGCAAGGGGCAGCCGGGGAAGACAAACAACATACTGTTACGTGCATTGCAATGGTGGGATCGTCACAAGCTACCTTACTGCCAGCTAAAGCGTCATCTTGGATGCTGGATAGCGGATGCAGCCAGCACATGACTTCGGACAAGAGCTGGTTTGAAGAGTTAAGGGAGCTAGACGAACCTGTTTATGTGGAGCTTGCTAATGGGAGCGAGCTGAGCAGCAAGATGACAGGAACGATCCGAGCAAGGGCACCTGATGGGACAACAGTTCGGTACACTGACGTCCTCTACGTACCTGGCTTGAAGAGTAACCTGCTCTCCTATTGTCAGCTGCTGAAAAATGGAGCGCACATCAATACAATTGCTAATGGAGACTCGGAGGTCACCATGAAAGATGGAGAGGAGTACGTGCGGATTCGATTTGCTAAGAACGTGGATGGAGTGCTCGTAGTGCAATATGCACATGCACTTACATCCGCCCATGATCCTGGACATTCCCGTTATGACGCGTCATGGCATCAGGTTGATTGTGAAGGGGTTACCCTTTTCCGCACACTTGGTGTGCATATTGATGCACATGGGAGCACGGATTTCCGCACACCTGGGATGCAGTCGAGTGGCAAGTCTGCACATGCATCTGTCACATACCGCCTGGCGCACAAAACCTGCATCGTGCGGAATCCGGCACATGATGTTGATACGGATGAAGTCTCACCCCACTGTGTGGTGTGGACTTCAGGGGGAGGAGGCCACAGGTCCGTAGTGGATTCGGTTCCTGCATTCTCGACCATTGAAGGACATGAAGGCGAAGGAGCAGAATATGCAAAACAAGACTTACCTGGAGCTGATGTAGCTGATGAAGTCAGTGCAGTTGAAGGAAGCGGAGGTACAGCTGATGGCGTACCTGTGACTGGTGTTTCCATTTCGGAAGGCGTGGAAAATGATGATGTGGGAAATGAGGTGGACAAGCCAAGCAAGCAGCATCTCACCTGCAATTTGCTGGTTGGTCAAGGCAATCATCAAGTCAAGGATTCTGGTGTTGTACTCACCTGTGCGGCCACCTCGAACGGTGCGGCACAACATGGCATCACCTAACTCCACACTCACTCATGTGCTTGTAGCTGTGTACGCGGATCACTACAAGCACATGGGTGGCGGGAGGTGGGTGTGGAGTATGTCTGGTGGCATAAGTGTGGGACATGGAGTCAAGAAGCATAAGGGGAAGACCTACTCACCAAGGGTTGCCAAATAGGCAGGGGGAGCAGGCAGAATGGATGCAGCCGGTCGTCATCCGTCGTGCTGGAGCGGTATCGTACGACTGGTTACTGCTGATGAACACCTGGTGTGGACACTGTTGCATACCTGGTGTGCACACTGATGTGCGTACCTGGTGTGGACACTGTTGCATACCTGGTGTGGATACCTGTTACAAATATTTCTGCATACCTGGTGTGGACATTGTTGCATACCTGGTGTGCCCATTTCTGCATACCTGGTGTGCACTGAATACTTAAAGAGGACGTTTCTGCATGTATGGAGTACAATTTTTGTCGGCATGCGCAACCCTCGAGTTGATGAAGTTCGGCAACTCCGGCTACTACTGTGTGTCGACTGGAGTGTATGGGGAGCATCACCGGACATGAGGTTTGAGCAAACTTGGCATGATTGCCAAAGCATGGGGAGAATGGCCTACGAAGATGCAGCAAGCGCGGACACGAAAATGATGCAGCAGACGCGCAGCAGATCGTCAGCTGCTGATGAACGACAAGTCGTCGCTTCTGTCGCGCGAAGTGTGCGCCCACTAATGCAGTTCCGCGCCAGCCGCACGCCCTGTGTTATCTGCTACCGATTCGCGTCATCCGCAACTGCAGTGGTCGCAGACGCGCATCCACTGCGGTTTTGCGTCGTTCGCACAGGAGGCGTGCGAAAAAGACAGCAGCACTGACAATCGCGTGTAGTAAAGTCTACGGTTTCGGAAATTCGGCGTGTGCTCAGGGCATTCCGCCATGACGATACGCGCATTCCGCCATGGTTTTGAGGAGATTACGCCATGGAGCTGCTACGATTTCCTCAGCATCAACCACTACTCTCTAGATCTCGATCTAGAATGAGGAGATTGGAAGGAGGGAATGGAAAACGTGAAGGCATGTGGTTTGGTTGGAGTTTGGAAGGCCCAAAGGTTGGGAGGGGAAAGTTGCTACAAGTGCCATGCAGCTTGGCCAACACCAAACCCTAACTTGGTTTGGGCGCACCCCTACCTAGTGGTGGTATACCACCTCAACCACCCCATCCTCCAAGGAAAACGGATTCACTAAAACCTACAGCAAGGGGGAGTGTTGGAAATCCGAATACAGTGTAACGAATATTGTATACCAGTGTGCTGTTTGGTTTTAGTGTAGTCCTCTTTATAAGCCTCCAGCTCCTACAATAATTGTCACAATTATTGTAGGGCCAGAATTATTGGAGGTCGGCATTATGGGAGGGTAGAGGGTACAATTATTGGTACACCATTATTGGTGTGAATGGGTCATTCTGGAGGGGTAGCTGGATGCATATATACCCTGCTGTGTCAAATCATTGCATGCATCATGTTTAATCAAGTTATCAATGTGACAGACAGCAGCTCTACAGTCTACTACTACCAATAGATTTGGCTGGATCTACTACCGTATTCCCCCGGATAAAAGACCCTAGGGTCTTCTATTGATTTCATAAAAAAATGGGGGGGGGGGTCTTACTAAATTTGTCAAATGTTATAGCCTCTAGTGGGTCATGCTATATGGGGTAAGCAATTAGGGTTAGGCATTTGTACCCCAACCCAATCAATCCAACTCATTCCGCTGTGTTTAGTTTCTGAGATGGTATCATCAGTAGGTTCGCCGTTCCTAGGCCACACTTAGTCTCCGCCGTTCCTAGACTTCGGCCGTCACTAACCTTGGAGTGAACGCCCCCCCCCCCCCCCCCCCCCCCCCCCCCCGTCTGCCCTAAGCATGCTAGCCAGCAGGCCCGCCAGCGCCCTAGCCAGCAGGCCCGCCAGCGCCCTAGCCATCAGGCCCGCCAGCGCCCTAGCCAGCAGGCCCGCCAGCGCCCTAGCCATCACGCCCGCCAGCGCCCTAGCCATCAGGCCCGCCAGCGCCCTAGCCAGCAGGCCCGCCAGCGCGCACGTCAGCGCGCCCCGCCAGCGCGCCTTGCCAGTGCGCACGCCAGCGCGCACGCCAGCGCGCCCCGCCAGCGCGCACGCCAGCGCGCCCGCCAGCGCGTCACGCCAGCGCGCACGCTAGCGCGCCCCGCCAGCCCGTCAGCCAGCGCGCCCGCCAACGCGTCACGCCAGCGCGCTCGCCACGTGCGCACGCCAGCGCGCCACGCCGGCGCACACGCCAGCACGCCACGCAAGCGCACCGCGCCGCTCGCACGCCAGCCAGCGCACCGCACCGCCCACCAGCCAGCGCGCCGCGCCGCCCGCCTGTCCGAATGCCGCGCCGCATGCCCACCTGCACGCCTGCGCGCTTGCTCACAGGCCACTGACTGTCTCCCCCTCCCGCGGCTGGCAGTCGCGCTCTCTCAGTTTTGCCCCCTATGGCGACCTCCCGAGTACTTCGATTTGACCCTGAAGGGAGACCGATTGACTTTAGTACGTGGCTTACGCAGGTGCAGCGCCCACCTTAAGAGCCAGCGGCAGGATGGCGTGCACCTATTCGCACACGCGTCCGGCACTCACACCGCTCCTCCGCAGCCTCAGCCGCTGCCCACTACCCCACCGCCTACTTCTGAGCAGGAGGCCGACTACCAGCCCCAGCTCCTTGCTCGCGACGTGTGGGAGTCTCGTGACGCCGCTGCCTGTCTCGCCCTGACCGACCTTCTCCCGCCGACAGAGGCAGTCCACTTCACTCAGGTCGAGTCTGCTGTAGATCTGCATAAGGCTATTGTTACTCGCTACTCCACTCCCTCCTCTGCTTCGCTTAGTCACCTGCTCGTACCCTTTATCTACCCTGACCTCGCCTCCTTTCAGACTATCTCTGACCTCGCTACTCACTTTTGCTCCCCTGATGCTCGCTTTCGTGCTGCTTGCACTGAGGACCAGCTTGCCCTTGCCCCACCCTCACTATTCACTTGCTAGTCACTCGCCTCCCTGACCACCTAGCCACAGCCCGCGACACGCTTCTTCTGAAGCACCCCACTGAGCTTACCATCGATCTTCTTGAGACTGCTCTCTCGAAGATCGAGAGTAACCTCCTCACTATTGCCTCTGCCTCTTCCGAGCCTCCTCCTCGTCTTTTTGAGGGGTGTGCGGTACCACAGCTTCCCACCTTCTCTGCCTCACTTGCCACCCCCACGTCTTCTGCCTCTGAGGAGACGGCGCCTGTTTCTGTCTCTGGTGGGCAGAAACGTGGCAAGGCTGGTAAGAGGGGCGGGAAGGGCGGCGGGGGTACTGGAGGTGGTGCGGGTGTCAAAGAGTCCTAGCTAGACTAGGAGCCATGGCTAGTGAGTGTCGAGGAAGTTGAAAAGGAGAATGAATGACTTCACTTTAGGTTTGCAAGAACATATAGCAAATGAACAAAGAAGGTGCACCACCTAACAAAGTTTATAATAACTACACTAAGTACAGCTACAGGCAGTTACATATATATTCTAACACTCCCCCATAACTGCCAGAAGCAGGAGTCTGTGCAGTGACACAACCTGGATGGGTACACCACGAGCTGAGAAAACAGCAACAGCAGGCAACAGGCAAGGTTACAAAGCAGGTACAGCAGCAAAGGGGGGGGGGACAGGCACTCCTGCCACCCCTTTACTCTCCTCCCCCCCTGACCACAGGAGGGGCGGCAGGGAGAGAGAGGAGGCGGGCTGGCGCTAGCTGGTCACCCACTCCATCCCCTCACCCTCCCCCTCCCCCTCCCCCTCCCACTGCTGCAGGAGCAGCAGAGGGGGGGCGAAAGGAGGAGGATGGGAAGGGGAGACCACACACCCGCCACCCCAATGCCCACTCCCCTGGCTCCCCCACACCCTCACACCCTCCCCCCCTGCGGCAACTGCAGCAGTGGGAATGAAAGGAGGAGGAGGGGAAGGGGAGACCACACACCCGCCACCCCCACACCCGCCACCCCCTACTCGCCAACCCCAAACCCTAACACAGGGCAGGGCGGGATGGCGGGTAGGGAGGTTACAGGGGGGGGGGAGGGGGGGGGGGGGGGGGGGGGGGGACGACGCGCGGCCTCCCAGGGCGCCAAAGCAGGCGGCAGAAGGGGCGACGCTCGCCCCCCCCCCCTAGGTCTCCCCTCCCGTCGCCTGTCGAGGGGACCTTAGGGGGCCGCGTGCGCCCCCCCAGGGAGCCGCAACGTGCGACAGGAAAAAGAGGGGGGGGCGGTGCACGTGCCCCGCGCCGCGACAGGCGACGGAGCATGGCCGGGGCGGGGCCGGGGCAGGGTCGAGGTAGGGTCGGGGCATAGCAGGGGGAGGGCCGCGATAGGGCCGCGACAGGGTCAGGGCAGGGCCGGGGTCGGGGCAGGTCCGGGACGGGGCCGCAACAGGGTCGGGGCCGGGCCAGGGTCGGGGTCGAGGGAGGGCCGAAAGGGGCAGCGACGGGGCCGCAAGGGGCGGCGACGGGGCCGCTAGAGGCGGCGACGGGGCCGCAAGGGGCGGCGACGGGGCCGCTGGAGGCGGCGACGGGGCCGCTTGAGGCGGCGACGGGGCCGATAGGGGTGGCGACGGGGCCGCGAAGGGGCCGCGAGGGGCCTGAAAGGTCAGCGACGGGGCTGGTAGGGGCGGCGACGGGGCCGCTGGATGGCGGCGACGGGGCCGCGAAGGGGCCGCGAGGGGCCTGAAAGGTCGGCGACGGGGCCGATAGGGGCGGCGACGGGGCCGCGAAGGGGCCGCGAAGGGCCTGAAAGGTCGGCGACGGGGCCGATAGGGGCGGCGACGGGGCCGCGAAGGGGCCGCGAAGGGGCCGCGAAGGTCCTGGAAGGGCGGCGACGGGGCCGCGAAGGGGGCCGCGAGGGGACACTAAGGGTCTCGCGAGGGGCACGCCACGGGGCGTGCAGTACACAGAGTAGCAGCGGAAGCAACAGGCCAGGAACGTAGTTTGCTCTGATAGCCTGTCAAAGAGTCCTAGCTAGACTAGGAGCCATGGCTAGTGAGTGTCGAGGAAGTTGAAAAGGAGAATGAATGACTTCACTTTAGGTTTGCAAGAACATATAGCAAATGAACAAAGAAGGTGCACCACCTAATAAAGTTTATAGTAACTACACTTACTACAGCTACAAGCAGTTACAGATATATTCTAACAGCGGGTAGTGGCGGGTGGCGGTGGAGCAGGTGGTGGGAGTGGTGGTGGGGGTGGCTCGGGACCTGACGACCCTCCTTTCGACGGTGGAGTTTTCACTGGTGGTGAGGGGTCCCAGCAGCAGTAGCAGCCAACTCCTCAGTAGCTGCCACCGCCTGGACAGTAGCAGCGGCAGGGACAGCAACAGCAGCGACAGAGCCATCAGCAGCGCCCACCACAGCAGAATGGGGTTGCTGAGCGCCGCTTAGGCCTGGTCATGGAGATCGCTCGCACCTCCATGATCCACGCCCAAGCACCCCATTTTCTGTGGCCCTACGCGGCTCGGTATGCCGCTCATCAGCTGAACCTCTGGCCTCGCGTCTCTCGGCCAGGGGCTTCACCGACCAGTCTTTGGACAGGGTCCCCTGGTGTTGCGTCGAGGTTTAGTGTCTGGGGCTGCTTAACTCTTGTCCGCGACACCTCTGCGGACAAGATCTCGCCTCGCATTGTCCCTTGTGTCTTCCTTGGTTTCCCAGAGGGCTCCTCTGACTTCATTTTTACCACCCTCCCTCCCACCGGTTCTTTGACTCTCGTGACGTCCGCTTCGACGAGTCCGTCCCCTACTACGTCCGGTACCCCTGTCGAGGTCTCCCGGTTCCCCCCCCTCCCCTCTTCCTAGCTCCAGCTCCTCCTCCTCTCGCCCCTACTCCTCCGGTACCCCCCCCCGTTCCCACTCCGTCTAGTGTGTCCCATGCTACTCCCCCCCCCCCCTTAGTACCCCCCCAGGTCTCTCCTCCTTCCCCACAGACGTCCTCACCGCCTCCGCAGCAGCCGTCAGCGCTTCCTTTACCGACCACTGCGGCCTCTGAGGGTGTTGGTGCTCGAGGTGAGGGCGTGTTGGCGTTGGAGCTGTTCGTGCACCTGCTTGCAGCTGCCCGTTCCGAGGGTACTGGAGCTGGTGGTGGTGCTGGAGCTGGTGGTGTTTCTGGAGCTGGAGAGTTTGGGGCTGGTGCTGGTGCCACTAGAGGCACCATGACTAGGGGTGCGGGTACACCTCCTATAGGTCGTGCTGCGGCGGGAGGTACTCGCTCTGGGGGTGCTCAGTCGGGTACTGTCGAGGACGGAGCCGGTTCTTCTGCTGCGTCTCCTGACACCACTCCTCCTCCTCACCCCTACCCGACTCATTACCAGACCCTTCTTCGTCTAGAGCGTGAGGAGCAGCAGCGTTTGGAGCGTGAGAGGTCGGTGGTTCAGCAGCGGGTGGAGCGTGAGAGGTTGGAGTTGCAGCGGGAGCAGCAGCAGTAGTAGCAGCAGCAGCAGCAGTAGTAGCAGCAGCAACCACAGCAGCCGAAGCAGCCTCCGGCCCCTGTTTCTGGCCTTCGGGCCCTTGGTTTCCCCTCCTCTCCTCCTGTGTTCGGTCCTACGTTTCCTCCTCCGGACTCAGCTCCGGCTGTGTTCCCTCGTTCTCAGTCTCCTCCGTCTCCCTCTCCTCTCGCCCACATTTGGACCTCTTGTCCCCCTTGTGCTCGTCCTTCGTCACCTGTCACTGACCTCCGTACCGTGTTGTTTCGTCCTAGTCCTCCTCATCCTCCTTCGTTTGTTCTTCCTCGTCCTCCTGAGTCGTCTCTCACTGCCTCCCTGTCCACTCCGGTCATTGACTACTACCGCACGTACCGCCCTACTCTCTCTCTCTCTCGTGTTCTCGCCTCTCTTGTTACTGACCCTCGTGCCTCCCCTTCCTCCGTCATGGTCCTCACTGCCGTTGTCACTGACTTTACTGCCACGCATCGCCTTGACTACGCCACTCGTGTTGTGGTCGCTCCTCCTGTCCGTCCTCTGTCCACCAGGGGTGAGTCTGCCTTTGGCTGTGACGTCCTAGAGGACAGACAGTTTGAGCTAGAGTTCCTAGCAGCTGCTTCGCCTCATCTCTGTGCCATGCTCCTCGTTCCTGAGGGAGACCCCGACGCTCCTGACATACCTACTCCTCGCACTTACGCTGAGGCAGTGTCAGGGCCTTGGGCCTCTTAGTAGAGAGCTGCCATGGACGCAGAGATGGCCTTCTACAGGTCCACAGGCACTTACGTTGACGAGGTTCCCCCCCGAGGGGTGACCATAGTTGACGACATGTGGATCTTCAAGGTGAAGCGGCCGCCGGGATCTCCCCCAGTCTTCAAGGCACGCTACGTGGCTAGAGGGTTCAGTCAGCGTGAGGGAGCTGACTTCTTTCATACCTTCGCGCCCACCCCGAAGATGACCACTCTTCGGGTGTTACTACACGTAGCAGCGCAGAGAGACTACGAGCTACACTCTCTTGACTTCTCCACTGCCTTCCTCCAGGGCAGTCTACACGAGGAAATCTGGCTGCGTCGTCCTCCGGGCTTCACTGGCACCTTCCCGCCTGGTACCCAGTGGAGCCTCAGACGACCGGTCTACGGTCTCTGCCAGGCACCCCGTGAGTGGCACAACACTCTCCGCTCTACTCTGTCCGACCTTGGGTTTGAGCCGTCTTCCGCCAGCCCGTCGCTGTTTGTTCGTCGTAGGCGCACCTTTCTTCGTTCTCGTCTATGTTGACGACCTGGTTTTTGCCACAGGCGACACAGTTGCACTGGTGTCAGAATGTTATAATTGTCTAGCCTGCAGTGGGGTAATCTATAGCGAGTACAACCCAATTAGGGTTTCCTATATGTATGCCAACTGCTGCTAGTATAACACTTCACTCTTCTTCATTCCTCATTCTTCACATGCTATCAGAGCATCTACGCTCCTGGCCTGTGGGCCCACCTAACTGCTTCCGCTGCTACTCTGTGTGCTACTCTTAGCGGCCCCGTTGCCGCCCTTCCAGGCCCCTCGCGGCCCCTTCGCGACCCCGTCGCCGCCCCTAGCGGTCTCGTCGCCGCCCCTAGCGGTCCCGTCGCCGCCCCTAGCGGCCCCGTCGCCGCCCTTCGCGGCCCCGTCGCCGCCCCTAGCGGCCCCGTCCCCGCTCTTCGCGGCCCCGTCGCCGCCTCTAGCGGCCCCGTCGCCCTTCGCGGCCCCGTCGCCGCCTCTACCGGCCCCGTCGCCGCCCCTAAGCGGCCTCGTCGCCGCCCTTCTCGGCCCCTCGAGGCCCCTTCGCGGCCCCGTCGCCGCCCCTAGCGGCCCCGTTGCCGCCCTTCCAGGCCCCTCTCGGCCACTTCGCGGCCCCGTCGCCGCCCCTAGCGGCCCGTCGCCGCCCTTCCAGGCCCCTCGCGGCCCCTTCGTGGCCCCGTCGCCGCCCCTATGGGCCCCGTCGCCACCACCAGCGGCCCCGTCGCCGCCCCTAGCGGCCCCGTCGCCGCCCCTATCGGCCCCGTCGCCGCCTCCAGCGGCCCCGTCGCCGCCACTTGCGGCCCCGTCGCCGCCCCTTTCGGCCCTGCCTCGACTCTGCCCCAGCCCCGCCCCGGCCATGCTCTGTCGCCTGTTGCGGCGCACCAGGGGCCCGTGCACCGCCCCCCCCCCTCTTTTCCCGTCGCCCGTCGCGGCTCCCTGGGGGGCCGCGACCTTGGGGGGGGGGGGGCGAGCGTCGCCCCTTCTGCCGCCTGTTTTGGCGCCCTAGGAGGCCGCGCGTCGCCCCCCCCCCCCCCCCCTGTAACCTCCCTACCCGCCGTCCCGCCCTGCCCTGTGTTAGGGTCTGGGGGCGGCGAGTAGGGGGTGGCGGGTGTGTGGTCTCCCGTGCTCCTCCTCCTCCTCTGTCTCCCACTGCTGCAGCTGCCGCTGAGGGGGGTGGGTGTGTGGGAGTCGACGGAGTGGTGCTAGGGGGTGGGGTGTGAGTGAACCTAGGGTGCAGCAAGGGGTGTGTGATATGGGGGTGCTTTGGGAGTAGAACTAGGGTTTGAGCAAGGGGTGTGTGTCGAGAGGTGTGGGGCAGCTGGAGGAGGCTGTGTGAAGGTAGCTGTCGTGTCGCCTACAGCGCCTGTAGTCCGTCGCCCTTGCTTCGGTAGCCAGTGAGCCTGTTGCACCAGTCGCCAGTGGGTCCGTTGGTCTTGCCGCTCGTCTATAGCCGCGGAGCCAGTTACTCCAATAGTCCGTCGCCCTTGCTTCAATAGCCACTGAGTCAGCCGCTCCTGTGCCCGTGCCTTTGCAGCTTCAGTCTTTGCCTCCCATCTTCTCTCCCTCCACAGTTCCTCTTCCTCCTCACTTGCCCGCTGTGATTAACTCTAGCTTTGCTCCCTATTGTGAACTCCTGCTCTATGCCTGCTTGCTCACTGTGCTGATTACACCCCACTTTGGCTATGGGGTGTGTCAGAATGTTATAATTGTCTAGCCTGCAGTGGGGTACTCTATAGCGAGTACAACCCAATTAGGGTTTCCTATATGTATGCCAACTGCTGCTAGTGCAACACTTCACTCTTCTTCATTCCTCATTCTTCACAACTGGCAGAGGTGAAGTCCGAACTGCAGAAAAGACACACCTGCACTGACCTTGGGGAACTGCGCCGCTACCTTGGCCTGGAGATCTCCAGGGACAGAGCCGCTCGCACCATCAGTCTGACTCAGTCACACATGGTGCAGCAGGTCCTTTAGCGGTTCGGGCTTCAACACTCTTCTCCTACACCCACCCCTCTTGCTGTAGACCACTGACTCACTGGGCCTTTTCTTGACGAGCCGTTCGAGCCCAGTGGTCCCTACGCAGAGCTGGTGGGCTGCCTCATGCACCTGATGACGTGTACTCGCCCGGACCACGCCTTCCCTCTTAGCATCTTTTCTCGCTTTGTTGCGACTGGGAGACACCATCCTGTTCACTAGACGGCGGCTAAGAGGGTGGCAAAGTACCTCGGCGCGATATCAGACATGGGGCTTGTACTTGGAGGGACACAGCCAGTTGTACTCATCGGTCACTACGACTCCTCCTACGCCGACGACGTTGAGACTCAGAGGTCTACGCAGGGTTACTGTTTCAGCCTGGGCTCTGGAGCTGTTTCGTGGAGGTCCACTCGGTCCTCTTCTGTTGCGACTTCTACCGTAGAGGCCGAGATCTACGCTGGAGCCCTTGCTACACAGGAGCTACGCTGGTTGACCTTCTTGCTCACTGACCTTGGTGAGCGGCCGAGCTCTGCACCGACCTTGTTTGCTGACAACAAGGCGATGATTCTCCTGTGTCGTGAGCCTCGACTGGAGGCAGAGTGAAGCACATCGACGTCAGGTATTTCCTCCTTCGAGAGTTGCAGAGACGCGGACAGGCTCGTCTGGACTTCGTGGCCTCCAAGGCCAACACTGTAGACATCTTCACCAAGGCCCTTCAGCCTTGTGACCACCGCCGGTTTTGTCTGCAGTTAGGCCTCGTTGAGACTGGGTCTAGTAGACTGCAGTAGTGAGTTCTTGCCTCTTGTTTGTGTGTACCATATATATTAGCTTGTATACTCTTGAACTGGCCTTGTGGCCCTTTGTTTTTGCTCAGACTTTGTGGTGACGTTGTGATCCACCCTGAGCTTTGTTTTCTCTCTTGCTTGTGACTGGTCTTGTGACCTTAGGTTGCGTTTTCTTATTGCTTGGCATTCCCCACTTAGGCTATGGGGGGTGTGTCAAATGTTATAGCCTCTAGTGGGTCATGCTATATGGGGTACAAATAGTTAGGGTTAGGCATTTGTACCCCAACCCAATCAATCCAACTCATTCCGCTGTGTTTAGTTTCTGAGAAAATCGTATCAAAATTATAAGATCCGGTTCTTATCATTTGTGCTATGTTTTTCTGAATGCAATGAAATAGAGGGGTGTTGTAATGTTGTGCTGCATTTTTTAAATGGGGAAACACCACGCGAATGTCCAGGGCCGAGGAAGCGGGCACAATTCATGAAACATGTGAATGCTTCATGCACATTGGCCCATATTCAGTAGTAACCAGCACGCTAGATCACGGGGCGACGGACCTGTACCACCTCCACTGCATTGTGTCAGGCACCCTTGGAACATAAACAGAAACAGGGGCTGATATTTTCATGTTTAAAACACTTTTGAGGTTTGGGGGGGGTCTTGTAATGATTTCACCCCAAATGGGGGGTATAACAAAAACAACCCGTAATAAAATACCCCCCCCCCGTATTAAAGACCCGGGTACATTATTATGGGGGGGTCTTTTATCCGGGGGAATACGGTACTACTAACTAGCTCATGTCATGTCATCGTCAGAAACGCTCGCATCATCACCACTGCTACCGGTGTCATCACTCTCACTGTCATCGCCTGCAGAACCATGCATGCCCTCGTCGTCTAGCTCCTCCTCCTCCTCCTCCACCTGAAGCACCCGGCGGCCACTCCCCTTAACAAACTTGGACTTGGCCCGCTCCTTCTCTGGCGCAGGTTGCTCCTTGCGCTTGCTGGGGCGCCTTTTCCTGCTGCTCCCCCAGATGTCCACCACCTTTCTCCCACTCCATGTCATAGTCGAGCAGGCTCATTGCCAACAGATCTCCCAGCTTGGCGTTGCAGAGGCTCGTCCGGCGCCACGACTTGATGACATTCTGGCGGAAAAACCCGCGTTCGCACTCGACTGTGTTGAGTGGCAAAACAGCGTCGAGAAGGATAAGAAGTAATGAAACTCGAACGATGTCACCAGGAGGTACATTTTCGTGTCAGTCTCCTCGAGCATAACGATGACAGCAGGCAGAACGCGGACGAATCGTGCGATTGCGTCGCCGCGACTCAACCAGCGGACGGAATGGATCCCCTGGACCTCGAGGTTGGTATGAGTGAACATTTCCTGCAGCTCCTTGAACTTGAGATTGGAGTTGCTGGATATGCCGAGGTCTTCTGCCACTGAGCGAATAACCGCGTCGATTATGCCAGGCTCTGGTAGTGCCTTAGCCGCCTCCTTTGCTGCTAGCGCTTCCCTGCCATAGGGACAATATCACAGATGAGGGGTTAGAACTCGCACAGCAACATACCACGTTCCACATATCAAACAGCAACGACACCAACACATCATCATTTTACCTGTGTGCGATGCAGTGAGAAGCCACCACGTGCGGTATCTCCAGTCGAAGAGATCAAGCAACTGAGAAGTTGACATGCCCTAAAGGGCAGGGCCCGTACGTCTAAACAAGAGGAAACCAGTCAGGGGCAGGGCCTCCAACGCCGTAGGCCAAGCGAACCGTGTCAGTGAGCTGAGCAAAGCACTGACAAGGAGGGTGCGTGCAACCACAAGGCTGGCCTCGGCCAGCATCTGTCAAAAGCTGATAGGTGCACGAAGGGTGAACAACACCTCGCTGAGGCTGACGCTGTCCTGGCCCCGAAACCTGCTGCTGCCACTGCTACTGCGAGGGGAGGGGCTGCTGCTGCCACTAGGCCAGGTACCACGCCGCTGCTCCAGCCGCCACGGCCGGCAGACCAGAAGGTGGCTGACGAGCCCGGGCGTCGCCTCCACCAGCTGCCAGTAGCGGGGTCACCGGCCGCTGCACGAGACGCCTCTCCAGGCCCTGAACTCCCGCCGCACCAGTTGGCCCACCACCTCCGCGCCAATGCCTCCACCGCCGCCGCCACCTGTACCCTGACCGCCCCTCTTGCCACCTCTACCTCGAGACCGCGAAGAAGTTGTAACAACAGCTGCGGTCACGTCAGTAGCAGAAGTGGCAAGAGAGGCTGTGAAGGTGGGCAGCTAAGAGACAGTGCACCCGTGGAACAGTGGAGGGGGCACAGCACCAGAGGTGGAGGCTACGGAGCAGAGGTTGCTCTCGACGTCCTTGAGCGCAGACTCAAGGACCTCGATAGTGAGCTCACTAGGGTTGCTTCAGAAGAAGCGTGTCACGGACTGAGGCAAGGTGGTCAGGGAGGCTAGTGGCGTTGAAGTAGATAGTAATCGCCATAGGGGGAGGGAGCAGTGCAAGTTGTGCGTCAGTGCAGGCAGCGCGGTAGCTAGAATCAACCGAGCGTAGGTGAGCAATCAAGTCAGCAGAGGGCTCAAACGAGGCGAGGTCAGGGAACAGGAACGGTAGAAAGAGTCGGCCAAGAGAGACAGTGGTGGGAGTAGCATAGCGGGCCTTAATCGCAGTCAGGAACTCACTAGTAGTGCGAAGATGAGTGAAGTGGGCCTCCTCAGACTCAGGGAGGAGGCTGCTAAGATCGATGGATGGCCGCAGCGTCACACGACTTCCACGCCGTAGAGGTCAGCACGCTGGCTGGCAAAGCGGGCTCTAGCAGCTGTCGTCAGTGGCAGATGTGAAAATCAACGAGAATGAATGAACTATGAATGAACTGAGTACAAGTACTAACCCTAATTGGGTTGTACCCCTTATGGGCTACCCCACTATAGCCTACACAATAAGCACAAGCTATATGTTCTAACACACCCCCATAGGCAAAGTGGGGGAGAACAAGGGGTCACAAGACCAGTCAAGCAAAGCAAAGCAAAGCAAGCTCAGGGTGGATCACAAAGTCACCACACATTCCGAGCACAAGTTCAAGGCCACAAGGCCAGTTCACATGCAGGAGTACATATATATAACGGACTAAACAAGCAAGAGCAGGTGTATATATATGCAATAGTACAAGCAAGGTCAAGAGGTGAGCAAGTGAGGCAAGACAGGCACAAGACCCAGCTGCGTGCAGAAGCGCTGATGATCACAAGGCGCAAGTGCCTTGGTGAAGACATCAGCAGTGTTGGCCTCAGAGGCCACGTACGCAAGCCGCAACTGACCACGCTACTGTAGCTCACGAGCAAGAAAGTAGCGAAGAGCAATGTGCTTTGTTCTGTGCTCCAGTCTCTGCTCTCGACACAAGGCCAGCATGGCCTTGTTGTCTACGTACAGGACTGGAGGAGAACGAGGCGGCTCTCCAAGGTCTGTCAGCAGGTAGGTGATCCAGCGAAGCTTCTGTGCAGCCATGGCCCCGGCGTAGATCTCAGCCTCACAACTGGAGCCGAGAACAGAAGACGAGCGGGTAGCCCGCCACGAAACAGAGCCGGAACCAAGGCTGAAGGTGTAACCTGTGACGACCGCTGCGTAGCCTGGTCGTCAGCCCAAGAAGCGTCCGCGTGCCCAGTGAGGACCACTGGACTCCGCCCTCCAAGCACTAGCCCCATGCCCGACGTACTGCACAAGTAGCGCAACACCCTCTTCGCTGCAGCCATGTGCTCTGGTCGGTGTCTCCCAGGAGCAACATAGCGTGCGAGAATGCTAAGAGGGTATGCAAGGTAAGGTCGTGTGCAAGTCATTAGGTACATGAGGCAGCCAACCAGCTCTGCAAACGGGCCACTCGACTCTACGGACTCATCCGAAGGCAGAGCTGAGAGCGAGTGGCGAGTAGGCAGAGGAGTGGCCTGAGGCGAGGAGTACGTGAAGCCGAAGCGCTGAAGGACCTGCTGCACCATGTGTGACTGAGTCAGGGTAATGGTGCGGCGTGCTCTGTCCCGGGTGATCTGCAAGCCAAGGTAGCTGCGCAGTTCACCCAGGTCTTTGCAGTGTGTCTCTTCTGCAGCTCGGACTTCACGTAGGCGAGTCCAGCAGTGTAAGCTGTGGCAAAGACCAAGTCGTCGACGTACACGAGGATGTAGAACGGCGGCAGAGAGGTGTCGGTGCGCAGAAACAGCGACAGGTCGGCAGTAGAAGGAGCAAACCCAAGAGCCGCAAGCGTAGTCCTCAGTGTGTCGTACCACTCACGTGGCGCCTGGCGGAGACCGTAGACTGGGCGCCGGAGACTCCACTAGGTACCAGGAGGGAAAGACCCAGTGAAGCCAGGTGGGCGGCGCAGCCAGATCTCCTCATGCAGGCTGCCCTGCAAGAAAGTTGTGCTGAAGTCAAGAGAGTGCAGCTCGTAGTCACGGTGAGCAGCAACGTGCAGCAGTACCCGAAGAGTGGTCATCTTCGAGATGGGAGAGAAGGTCTGAAAGTAGTCAACTCCCTGCCGCTGACTGAAGCCACGAGCCACGTAACGCGCCTTGAAGACAGGTGGAGAACCCGGCGGCCGCTTCACCCTGAAGATCCACATGCCACTGACGATGTTCGCCCCAGGAGGGGGGACAACGTCAACGTAGGTGCCTGTGGACTTCCAGAAAGCCATCTCTGCGTCCATAGCTGCCTGCCACTGAGAGGAGTAGGGACCCTCTATCGCCTCCGCGTAAGAGCGCGGAGTCGGGATATCAAGTGCATCCGGGTCTCCCTCAGGGGTAAGCAGTACGGACACGAGATGAGGTGAAGCAGCTGCCAAGCACTGGAACTCCTCCTGCCTGTCCTCAAGGACGTCCGTGCCAAGGCACACTCACCCCCGACGGACGGAGGACAGACAGACTCAGACTCAGCGACAAGACTAGCAGCGTAGTCTAGGCGACAGCGAGCAGCAAAGTCGACGAGCTCAGCAACTAGGGCAGACGCAGCAGTGGACTCGAAAGAAGGGTCAGTGAGAACAGTAGCCAGGAGACGCGTGACTGTAGGACTGGCAGCACGAAGAGAGTCCGACTCCGGGTCGACAAGAGCAGGAAGAGAAGACTCAGGAGGAGAAGGCAAAGGGGCACGCAGAGGAGCAGTGGACGGACGCAGAGACATCCGGTGTGTGCCAGGGACAGGAGGAGGACGCTGACGCGAACTGCGACCACTAGTGCGAGCAGCATGAACAGGCGACGCAGGGCGAGACGCAGGCTCACGACGCTCAGCAAGACCTCCAGTAGGACCAGTGTAGGGAGACGGAGCAGGCAAGTGGGGAGGCGGGCTGTAACTGTAACTGCGACGGGACAGGCTGTGGACACTCTAAGTGAGGAGGAGAAGGACCAGTAGAAGACCGGAGACCAAGAACCTGCTGAAGGAGCGGAACGAAGTACGGCCCAGGCCGCGCGGCGACTCTAGACACAGCAGGGACAGCACCAGCACCCCAGCGGCAGCACCACCGCCAGGAGCACCTCCAGCTCCCGCACCTCCAGCAGCACCAGTAGTACCCGCAGCAGGACCTCCAGCAGCAGTCTCAGCTCCAACGCCTTCAGCGTCGTCAGTGGCAGATGTGAAAATCAACGAGAATGAATGAACTATGAATGAACTGAGTACAAGTACTAACCCTAATTGGGTTGTACCCCTTATGGGCTACCCCACTATAGCCTGCACAATAAGCACAAGCTATATGTTTCTGACAGCAGAGCCTAAAGGCGTAGAGTCGTCGGGCGCAGGAAGGTCACCAGTAGCGTGCGCCCAGAGGGACTCACCCGCCTGGACCTGACTCTCTAAAAGGCGACGCGCCGCGCGCAGGAGCGAGACCGAGAACTCGAGGGGTCGACCGTCAGCGTCAAAACGAAGAGCTCTAGGAGTCGCCATAGTGGAAGTACGAGCGACAGGACGCTTAGTAGAGCGGAGGGAGGGCTTGCAGTAGGCCTAACAAGCAGGCGTAGCGGCGGAGAAAACGAGCAGACGTGGCAGCGCGAGCAAGCAGGCACGCATGCCGAAAGAGACAAGACAGCACAGCGGGTAAAGGGCGGGCGTGCGTAGAAACGGGCGCAGCGAGCACTCAGGCGCATGGCGCAGGGAGGCGCTGGGCGCAGGGCGCGGGGAGGTAACGGGCGCAGGGTGCAGGGCGCGGGGAGGCGCGGGCGCAGGCGTAGGGAGGCGACGAGCGACGGGCGCAGGGCGTTAGGGCGCGGGGAGGCGCGGTCGCGCGCGGGCGTAGGGACGACGCGGCGGCGCGTAGGGCGGGGGTAGGGATGCGACGGCGGGCAGGCGCGACGCGACGGGCGTTTAGGGCAGAGGGGGGGGGGGGGGGCGCGTCGCGACGAGTAGCGGGGGAGGGCACGACGGGACGACGGGCGGGATGAGTGACGAGCGCGACGCGACGGGGGCCGGGGAAGGCGCGATTCGACGGGCAGCGGGGGGGGGGGGGGGGGGGGGGAACACGACTCGACGGGCAGCGCGGGGAAAAAACGCGACCCGACAGGCAACAGGGGGAAAATCGCGACTCGACGGGCAGTAGGGGGGGGGAAACGCGACGGGCAGCAAGGGGGAGGGGGGGGGGGGAAGGTCGCTACGCTGCGAGAGCAGTGGATCGGCGGAACTAGTGGTAACGAACGAACGCGACTAGAGCGGGCAGGTGCTAGGCTCGGCAAGACGGTGCGCAACTAGTACGACAAGGTGAGACTGGCTCGGGCGAAACGAACGAGGTCGGGAGGAGCGGGATCCCACAGGATCCGAACCTAGGTGATACCATGTCAAGAAAAGAAGTGGTGATCTCATTGATGTGAGTTGGGGTACATATGACAAACCCTAAATTTTGTACCCCCTAAGACAAACCTCACTATTGGCTACAACATTTGACATTTGACATACTGAAGTATACTAATTTGTCAGTGTGACTTGTTCAGAAACACGTAAAATGGTCAGTGTGGCAAAATCACAAATACTGATTCTTTAGGGAAAACGAAAATCAGAGCTACAAAATCAGCGTAATCAGCGTGTTTTACACTGATATCTAAGGGCCTGGATCCAACTATATAAGCAATATAAATGTGGTAGATTGATTGGAACCAAAGTGACGCCCAAGATTTCCCTGCTACATTCACGACATCTATATCGAGGATCCTG
Organism: Closterium sp. NIES-65; assembly: GCA_948144175.1. Taxonomy (NCBI): domain Eukaryota; kingdom Viridiplantae; phylum Streptophyta; class Zygnematophyceae; order Desmidiales; family Closteriaceae; genus Closterium; species Closterium sp. NIES-65. Next base: position 20,132 of record CANXME010001225.1, on the reverse strand, counting down.
CATAGAAGTTCGTGCATATTGCACCCTCCCTCATTCCCAGCCTGTGCTATCGCGGCTCGTTGAATCTGGCCCTAAGAAGCGCCCTCTTTTCCTCCCCGCATTGTAGGTCTGGTTCAGACAGAAGATTTATCGGAAGTCCAAGTTCTTACTGCCCCTATAACTGCCCGTCGTGCAATTTTTGACCGGACGATGGTAAAAAAGTAAGCTGGATTGCTGAGAATGGCTGTGAAGTGGGACTGCCCCGCTTCGGAACTGCCCCCTGATGGGAAACCTGGCCGAGATACTGTACCAAAGCAGGGTGACCCTTTGCCACGTGCCATGTTGGATGATTTGTGGAGGCCAAGCCGAGACGCATTTCGAATGAGTGGTGGCAATGTGCGCGCCTCGTCATCATGGATTTGGAAAGAAATTGTGCGCATCTGCATTGTTGTCCCAATTTCCAGCCCCTCGACACAACACTATCCTCGCCTCGCCTGGCATCTCCCCTCAAAATCGCCACCACAAAGCACCTCCACAGAGCAATTTGAGCAGGCTCAACCAGGGAGACTGGGAACAACGAACATGCGAGCCACTCCTGTGAGCTGGTACACGTATAAAGTTGAGACGACTGGCATTATGGGGTGATTTTCACAGCATAAGTTGACGCCAGAGCTCGATCAGTCGTGCTAAATTGGTCGTTAAAGTAGCACACAGAGAGGGTGAGGTTTCGTCTTATACCTCGGAGGTCGCTAGTATGGCGCCCCGTTCTATCGCATTTTTCGCCTTCCTCGGGCTACTTGCCCTCGCTCACGCCCAGAAGGCTCCAGGCAGGAACAGGCAAGAAAGTCCATTTGATCAGTCATGGGACTGGGAGCCCGTAATTCGAATCCAACTGACGAGTTTGGCGAAGGCGAGCCTATTCACGAGATTGACGAATCATGGGACTGGGAAGTGACGAAACTTCAAGCAGCGGACGAGTTCGGCGAAGGTGAACCCGTTCACGAACCGACGAGTCCTGGGAGTTCGGCGAGTCGTCGTCCGACGCATTTTGGCGAAGGCGAGCCTGTGCACGAAACCGACGAGTCTTGGGACTTTGGCGAAGCTCTGGTAACTCCCTTTGGCGAAGGTGAACCAGTTCACCAGACTGACGAAATGTGGGGATTTGACGAAGGCGTCGCCGGCGACTCGTTCGGCGATGGGGAGCCGATGCACGAGATGGATGACGCGTGGGCGATCGGCGAAACCCGTCGTGAACGACGAGTTTGGTGAAGGCGAACCTCGGTCGCAGCTGGGTTCGTCGCAATGCACGAAGTCTTCGCTGACTGGCTACAGCTGCTCCGCCGAACTCAAGGGCAAAGAGTAAGCTATCGCTGGAACAATTAGCAGGGGCTCCTGTAACGAGATTGATTTGAAGAGGCGAGAGGACAGGAAAGGTATCGAATGCCTCTATAGAGTCTGCGCGCCGTGAAATTAATTCTATTAATCCACGCTCCTTCAATCCCGCGTACATTCGACACTTACCAGGGGCACACTTATCGTCCGTTACACTGTAGTCACCACCTGCGCCACCACCACATGCGCTTCATATTTCGAAGTGCCCCACTGTATGCCCCTTTTTCCCTTACTTCCCCGACAATCACATCAGTTATGTCCTGCACTGGACCGTTGGAATTAACTCCATCTCTTACGCCGCCGAAGTCGCGACCACCGGCTGGGTCGCCCTCGGCTGGTCCAAGGACGGCAAGATGGCCGGCAGCGATGCAGCGATTGGCAATCTGCCACCTGGCACCATCACTGACACTGCGAACGGCAACCCGGCCCCCATTGGCGCTTACTACATTCGCGCGAAGAACGCGGCGGATATTGTGCCGAACCCGCGTCTCGGACTGTCGTTGACTGCCGTGACTACTCGCGATGGCAAGACCATTGTCGAGTAAGTCAGCTGTCTGTAAAAAAACAGTTGTCGGCGTGAGTAATAAGAAGCTTGAAATACCGCATCGTAATTACTTGATTACCTATTTCTAGGCCCTGTGGTGATTTACGTTTCAGGTAGTCGTGCTGGAATTTCGCCTCAACCTGTTCTGCCTTTCTGTGCATCGATTTACTCCCGGTATGCAGATTCGAGAGGGAATTGGCTTCAGGCAACGTTCCCCTATTTCTTGATGCCGTTGCTAACGTCATCTTTGCTTACTCCGACGGAAATTCGAAGGAGTTGAAGTATCACGGTGCCAACAGGTGTGCTATGCCTCCACCTACCACCTGTTTGTCTCTCGTTACTCATTCCTGGCAATCTTCAACCAACCGGGCTTTATGCAACAAGCTCCAATAAAAATGTTGTTATTGTTTGCTATTGTGTCATGGGTGGTTGTGGTTACAGGGGTTCTGCGAGGGTTGGATACAACAATGGCACAACTACAATTACCACCACCCCAGTTCCCACCACAACCTACGGAAATTCCGCGCTCTTTTATCGCACACGGTTTCTTCATGGACGTTCGCGTTCGCTATCCTGATGCCGTCTGCCATCATTATAGCGCGTATGTTCCTCGCAGCTGACCAGATTTCGGATCCGTTATTTGTACAGCACAAGCGGTGACGCGAACGGTTTGGCTGCTGGGCTGACCGCGAGCCTTTCGAGCAGGACGAAGCGCGAAGGGCTCTGTGGTTTCAAGGCGCATATGATCCTGCAGATCGTAGCCGTTGTTTTTATTTTCACTGGTGCAGTGATTGCTCTGGTTACCAGTGGCACTCGCGGATTGGATTACCTTCACGGCAGTGGGGCTGGCGATGTTCATCATTGGTTTGGTTCTGCCCGTTTGGGGGATTCGTTGAAGCCTTCGCGAAACTCCGGTTACCGTGTGTTTCTGGCGTTTTGGTCACTGGTTTCGTGGGGATTGTCGCGGTGGTGCTGGGTTGGGTGAACGTGTTCCTCGGCCTCGACCGTTACACTACAATGTTCTCTGGAAACCAGAAGGTTAGACCCTTCATACCACCATCTCATACCACTCAGTTATCTCTTGCTGCACGGTCAACCACGATAATTCACGTTCCCTCCACTGATTCACGCCGCTCATAATAGGATGCGCATAACACTCCACTATATCAACCCCTCATTTCATAAGCATTGTTGCATGTCAACTCATCCAATTTCATGTATTTCTCTCACCGCCTTTCAGGCCTACCTGATCATTATCGGGATTGCCATCAGCGCATTTGGTCTGTTCTACATTGTTCTTGTCATTCGCGATTACCTCTTCAAGCCCAAGTCCGAGGACAACCAGTTCAAGGCCTCTGCAGCCGCTCCCGCGAATGGCGCAGGCGATGTGTAGAGTGTAGTGCTGGTGGTTACACTCTGCATCAAATAATGCATAAAAATGGCTGTCCAGTATACTTGTGGTGTTTGCCTGTGGCACATGGCTTGTGGTGTTTGCCTGTGGCACATGGCTTTGGACAAACTTCGGTAGCCCATGTGTGCTGGTTTGTTTGCGAATTTCATGTAGCCAGCCATTTTCTTTCAATAGCCCTGCCTCCAGCCTCCAACTTTACCAGTTTACTGTACCCTACAAACATAATCCTCAACAGATAAATCATAGATAGTAGAAACAATTAGGGTACATTCCGCTGTAGAATATGTCCCAATCGATGTGTCTCAATCGATTGGGACGCGTCACGGCCAGCATAAGCTGCCAGGTGTCGGAATGCCGTAGCGCTCGTGAAGGTCGCCGACTGTAATTATCATTGGGTGGCGTAATTCTCGGAACTGTCGCCAGCTAATTGCAACACTACCCCAGCAATCGCACGCGGGCCCCAAATGTCATCCCATGCATAATGTATCTGGACCACATTTTGCGACACCCAGTTTCCCCCCAAACGCGTTCGGAGCACCCTCATTGGAGGAAACGAACCGCGCAGAATTATTGACAGGGACGCGCACAGCCCCGCCAATGTGCCCTCCCCCCGTCCCCGTGCACCTCCGCAACAACTCCTTCTCTCAAACCAGTCAACGTTGTGCTCCGTGTGTGAAATTGTGCTCTATCATCTTCAACCATCGCGATTAGCTCTAGATCCAGATCTGAAGCGAGCCCACCGCAAGCATGGCTCGTAAGCGCAAGGGGCATGCTCTTAATGACTGCCCCAAGGACTTAAACGAAATCCCGTACATCCGTTGGATGAACCAGGCAAATCGCCAACGGCCGTCACCCCAGGGGCTTGTCCGCGCCACCCGTTCTTGACGGGCCAGGGGTCTACTGCACCGTCGCCTACGGCTGGGCCGTCGCGTATGCGTCGTCAGCCTACCAGGACGGCGGCAACACACCGGCCCCGCCGTGGAGGAACACGTAGCAGATGACGACGACGACGAAGGCGACGACGACTTTGCCTCCGACGACCGAGGACGACGAACCTGAGGACCAAGGAATGTCGCCAAGCGACGACGACGACGAGGAGGACGCCGATGACACCGAGGGACGACGGACACCGAGGAAGCACAGCCGCGAGCCCCGCCGCCGAAACGGAAAACCGCACGCAAGGCCGCGTCTGATAAGGGCAAAGGCAAGGCGGCGCAACCTTGCAGCGCGCCCGGAGCCGCGTAAGAAACGGGCTACTGCACCCTGTCGAGCGCGGGTTTATGGTCTGACAAGGAGAGCACCATCTTCGCTGCGGCAAAGTGGTTTCTCAAGGAGGAGCTCGAGCCCCTCAAGGGGAAACAGGGTACCAGTACTGGGCGCGGCTACTCGCACATATCAAGGAGTCGAACCCCGGATGGATCCGGGGTTGTCAACGCGCTCCAGAAACAGTGGCGTAACCTAATAGTTGCTATGGCGTGAGTATAAGAAGGCCGACGAGGGGTCGGGCAACGGCTCCGTGGAGAAACCACCTTGGTACCCGTACGTTGACCTGCACAACCAGGACACCGCCGCAGCCGCACCTCATGCCGTGGACGGAGGTGGCCTGCGAATAACGTCAACGTCCCGGCAGGCATGGAGGTTCCGCAATCGTCCCAGCCAGGCACGTCAACCCCTTGTTTTCACTGGTGAGTCCGAAGATTTTATCGCTCGCGTTTGTGGTTTCTCGTCCACGTTGTTTCTTGAACAATTTAATTTAAAAAAAAACATGCATGCAACGCACACCGACAACGGGTTATTCTATGAGCTAACACTAATGCGAATGTCCCTGCTATGTCGCAGCTCCTCCGCCAACGACTCCTGCCACACCGAGGCGTGCCAGGGTGCATGAGACGGCCACCATGCAAGCGGCCATGTTCGTATCTGCCACCATCAAGGACTGCCCATGGCGACGCTATGAACCGCATCGAAGGCCTCGTCCGTGAATGGATGGCGCAAGATCTCAGACTTGCCTGTGAGCGTATGACAGAGTCGGCTCCCCCGGATGTGCACCGCACGCCCCATGAATTCTCTCCACCGCCGCCACGCGGGGAGTCCGCGCCTGCTCCCGAAACCGCACGGACGCGTGTGGACGAGGGCGACGGCGACACCGCTATGCCGGCGGATGAGGATGTGGAAGTATGGGTTCGCGGCGCCGACGATTAGCGTAAGATGACTGCAGCGCCTCCCCTAGTCGTTTTCGCCTTTCCCTGAGTGCTTGTTGTGTAGGGGGATCGCACGGTTCCCATTTGAATGCCGCGACAGCACCCCGCGTCCACCACGGATCTCGGTTGCGTGGTATGTTCGCCCATGCCATGTTGCGCCGCCTGACATCCTGCATGTCTTCACACATGTTGTGCAGGATGATACAACACGCGGCCCCGGCGAGTAAGCGCCACAGCCTGCAGTCGTTGCGCTGGCCGAAGATGCGCCATCTCCCCTTGAACGCGCCAATGCATCTCTCGACGGCCATGCGTGTGGCGCTTTGGCAGTAGTTGAAAGTTTGTGCCCAGTCGTCCATGAGGTCCTCTCCTCGTGGGGCATGCAGGGGTGTTAGGCAGTACTCCCGTAGTGGGTAGGCCGCATCGCCAACGATCTGGTATGGGGCTATGTCCCCGTTCTGTAACCGCTCAAGTAATGCAGACTCCTTGAAAACACGCATGTCGTCAGCGCTACCGGGATACCCGATAAGGTAGTCCCATATTCTCCCTCGTGCGTCACATGTGACCTGGAGTTGTACAGCATATGCGGATTTCCTTGTCCAGTATTCTGTCCTGTGCCCCTCCATCCCCTTCATGTGTATGTGAGTGCCGTCCACAGCACCCACCACAGCAGGTACACCCTTGACGGCTGCAAACTCCCGCGCCATCTCTGGAAGCTCTTCACGGGTGGGGAACCGCACCCAGGCGGCCTTGAAGACGGAGGGGAAGTGCGAGAGGAACACGTCGACCACCTCGTGGCAGAGAGTTTTGGAGATGCCGAACAGGTACGAGATGTCTACGTACGATATTCCAGATGCCAGGTATTTGATAGGGATCAGCACTGCAGTGTACATGGTGAGTATGGATCGTTGCACAATCGGCTCAAGGTAGTGTTGCATCCCTGCCACAATGTGCTCCAGAATTGAACGGTTGATCCTGAAGAGATCCTGAAAGTCGTTCTCGCGCATGTGTTGCAGGTCTTCAACCCACAGAGCGTGTTTCCGCTTTCGTATCCGCGCTCTATGACGGCGGTTGTCGCCGTAATCGCTCCCGCAGGACGAGGACTGCTCTTCGTCGTCCTCGAAGACGCCAGACTCTATCAGGCCTACGAAGCTCTCGGAGACATTGTCGTGGAAGATTGTGTAGTAGTAGGTTATCCAGGCGACGAGGAGCCGTAGGATGAATGGGATGGTTCGTGGCTCAGCCATGTCTGGTGGACAGTGCGCGCAAGCCGTTAATTCCAGTACGTGTGTTTGTGGTTTATACTAGCTCCTTATGTCTGGTGCATACCACTATAGTACCAGATGTCGCAATTATTGGCAGCGCGGCTATGTTGTGTATCTTCGGGGAGTGCGCCGAGGGGATTTGTGTTTCCCCCAGTTGACGGGGTTCGGGGGTGTTTGTGCTTTTGGCGGGAATGTGGGCCAGGATGGACGGTGACCAATCAGCAGGGGTCGCTGATAATTTTCGCATCACACGGATGAGTCGCAATACATTGATCGATTGGGACATGCAGATTCAGGAAAATTGGGCGCGGCTCGACGGAAAGTGGATTGAGACATATCGATTGTGACATAAATCCACAGCGGAATGTACCCTTATATGAAACAATCTGAATATTCAGGAAAGGTATAGTACTGAGACCTGAATTCTCAAAAGGTGTACCAAACAGGATTGCGGGCAGACTGCCTTGCCAAACGTCTCCATCTGCGAAGCCCAACTTGTGAGACTCCTTACAGCCCCTCCTCACTGGTTCTCTCCTTTTGGTGCATTCCAGCCAGCAGCCTAAGGACCAAAGCTTCTTGCTATGCCAGTTGCAGCCAGCAACCTTCCCTCCCGCCTTCCCTTGACCCTCCTACCCGCCTACCCTAGCCTTCAGGTATGCTAGCAGAAGCATGCCCCGTGTTGGGAACAAACAATCTTAAGCGCCTCTGTCGTGTCGAAACACCAAGGCACAAGCGAAGCAGAGCATATCGAGGTACCAGCGAGTCAACCCTCGGAGGTTGAAGTAACCGCTGGAGGTTACCCGAAAGTCAAAGGTCAGCGATCTTTGACTTGACAAATGCAGCGCGACAACAAGGACACACAACTGACTCGACATTGAGCAGTTGCCTGAGTTGCACTGTATCGAACCGCAACAGTAAAGCAGTTTAATTATATCTCTTCGTATTATTTGTACTCTTATATAAACCTTTGTACTTGCTTGTTTTAGATAACTTACTTTGCCCTCACATACCAGTGCAAGGTGGTTCAAGGACTTCATTTAAATGCTTCCGCTACTACATCACTTTACTCAGAGTTTAACCCTACCAAAGATCCTAAGGGGCACTCAGCCCAACATGGTATGAGAGCTGGTTAGGGTTAAAATTATTTCTCCTTAACACCTAATGCACCAAAAGACATGTCTACCAGAAAGGAGAGGAGCTCCTCCAACGGCTCTCCTGGTACTATTCCTACTCCACCTCCTGCCTCTGGCCTATGTACAGAGGAAGGCACAACAACGAGACCGGCAGCTGGGTCTACTGAAACACCCGCAAACCAAGGCGCGGGCTTCGATCCAAGCATGATGGAGAAGTTCTTCTCCTTCATGTCCTTCTACGAGCAGCATCAGCAAGGAGCACCTGCGCAATCAAACAACAGCAACAACAACAACAACGTGACGCCCATGAGTCTCGATGGCTCATCCTACGCACGCGGGAATCAACAACAGCAATCTACCTTCGCTTCGTACGAGCCCCAGCGCGGCTCCGTTAGCATCATGCCACAACCACAACCTGCACCGGGACAAGAGAGAACGTTGGACGCACTACAAGTTCCGTCGCAGTTCACGTACGTTCTAAAACTGCAAACGACAAAACCCTTCGTCGGGAAGGATTTCTTTACCTGGTCGTTCGAATTCGAGCTGATGATGGAAGGAGCGCAAATCCTTGGCTTCTTCGACGGGTCCCTGCCATACCCAACAAACGGCACACAATATGAGAAACAGCAGTACACCTATCAATCGATGATGGCGTACACGATACTACTGAGGAACATCACTCCAACTCAACAACAAAACATACGGTCTTACTGAGGCTACGGCAACTCCGCGGAGCTCGCGTACAATCACTTGAAGAGCCTGTATCAAGCAATAGACAGCGTAAACCAAAGTCGGTTAATGGCGCAGCTGACAACAATCGAAATGAAACCAGGCGAGAAGGGAATGGCGTATATCAGTCGCTGCGCGAGCTGCACGACAAGCTTCTTCGACGCGGAGGATCCATTTAAGAGGACGCCTTCGTCACGGTTGTCATCGGCGGTCTTGGTCCTCACTGGCGCTCCACTCGCGCCATACTACGAGCCCACGGGAAAATCTCTGAAGCAACACTTTGCACCGAAATCCACGCCAAACAGCAAGACATGGACCTGCAAGAAGAACGACACAAGAGAAAGGTATCAATGCCCGAATTCGCGTTTCACACTCAACAACGCCACAACAACAACAACAATCGACCGAAAATCGTACCTCCGTTCTGCCACCTCTGCAAGACTTCAGGGCATCCTCGTACGCACTGCCCGAATCGACAACAGTCAACGTCGCCCCAACGCCAACTTCGCCCTTCAAGCAGTCAAGTCGCCTCAACGCAAGCAAATCCGACAACTTCAGTACAAGTCTCAACAACATCAACGGGACAACCCGCAAAAGGAACAAGAAACATCGTCAGTTGCATGGCAAGGCTGAGTGACTCCTGTGTAACCGAGTCACCACCATATTACTCACTAGAAGAACAACTCGACAACAGCACGCCTCGCCGCGAGTCACTTCAACCAAACCCGACGTACGCCACCATCGCTCAAAGCGAGCCGTCCGGGAAGGATACATGGTTCTTGGACAGTTGCTGCGGACAACATATGTGCTCTTCAGGAAGTTTCGTTCAACGCGAGCACCAACTTCAACGAGAAGTCGTCATCACTGTCGCCAATAATCAGAACCTGCGCACACGACGACAAGGAGTAGTGCAACTTCAGTCACGAGAGACGAATGTCATACTGCATGAGAGAATATGAACGAGAATGAAATGACTATGAACGAAGTGAGTACAAATAGGCAACCCTAATTGGGTTGTACCCCCTAAGGGATACCCCACTATAGCCTACACAAATAAGTAAGCTATAATGTTCTGACACACCCCCATAGGCAAAGTGGGGGAGAGCAAGGGGTCACAAGACCAGTCAAGCAAAGCAAAGCAAAGCTCAGGGTGGATCACAAAGTCACCACGCATTCCGAGCACAAGTTCAAAGGCCAGAAGGCCAGTTCACATGCAGGATCATATATAGAGATATACAAGAGTCAAGCAAGCAAGAGCAAGAGTATATATAGGCGAAGGTACAAGCAAGGTCAAGAGGAGAGCAAGTGAGGCAAGACAGGCACAAGACCCAACTGCGTGCAACAACGCTGATGATCACAAGGCGCAAGTGCCTTGGTGAAGACATCAGCAGTGTTGGCCTCAGAGGCCACGTACGCAAGTCGCAACTGTCCACGCTGCTGTAGCTCACGAGCAAGAAAGTAGCGGAGAGCAATGTGCTTCGTTCTGTGCTCCAGTCGCTGCTCTCGACACAAGGCCAGCATAGCCTTGTTGTCTACGTACAGGACAGGAGGAGAACGAGGCTGCTCTCCAAGGTCGGTCAGCAAGTAGGTGAGCCAGCGTAACTCCTGTGCAGCCATGGCCCCAGCGTAGATCTCAGCCTCACAACTGGAGCCGAGAACAGAAGACGAGCGGGTAGCCCGCCACGAAACAGAGCCGGAACCAAGGCTGAAGGTGTAACCCTGTGACGACCGCTGCGTAGCCTGGTCGTCAGCCCAAGAAGCGTCTGCGTGCCCAGTGAGGACCACCGGACTGCGCCCTCCAAGCACTAGCCCCATGCCCGACGTACTGCACAAGTAGCGCAACACCCTCTTCGCTGCAGCCATGTGCTCTGGTCGGTGTCTCCCAGGAGCAACATAGCGTGCGAGAATGCTAAGAGGGTATGCAAGGTCAGGTCGTGTGCAGGTCATCAGGTACATGAGGCAGCCAACAAGCTCTGGGTACGGGCCACTCGACTCTACGGACTCATCCGAAGGCAGAGCTGAGAGCGAGTGGCGAGTAGGCAGAGGAGTGGCCTGAGGCGAGGAGTACGTGAAGCCGAAGCGCTGAAGGACCTGCTGCACCATGTGTGACTGAGTCAGGGTAATGGTGCGGCGTGCTCTGTCCCGGGTGATCTGCAAGCCAAGGTAGCTACGCAGTTCACCCAGGTCAGTGCACGTGTGTCTCTTCTGCAGCTCGGACTTCATGTGGGCGAGTCCAGCAGTGTCAGCTGTGGCAAAGACCAAGTCGTCGACGTACACGAGGATATAGAACAGCGGCAGCGAGGTGTCGGTGCGCAGAAACAGCGACGGGTCGGCAGTAGACGGAGCAAACCCAAGTGCCGCGAGCGTAGTCCTCAGTGTGTCGTGCCACTCACGTGGCGCCTGGCGGAGACCGTAGACTGGACGCCGAAGACTCCACTGGGTACCAGGAGGGAAAGACCCAGTGAAGCCAGGTGGACGGCGCAGCCAGATCTCCTCGTGCAGGCTGCCCTGCAAGAAAGCGGTGCTGAAGTCGAGAGAGTGGAGCTCGTAGTCACGGTGAGCAGCAACGTGCAGTAGAACCGAAGAGTGGTCATCTTCGGGGTGGGGGAGAAGGTCTGAAAGTAGTCAACCCCCTGCCGCTGACTGAAGCCACGAGCCACGTAACGCGCCTTGAAGACAGGCGGAGAACCCGGCGGCCGCTTCACCCTGAAAATCCACATGCCACTGACTATGTTCGCCCCAGGAGGGGGAACAGCGTCAACGTAGGTGCCTGTGGACTTCCAGGAAGCCATCTCTGCATCCATAGCTGCCTGCCAGTGAGAGGAGTAGGGACCCTCTATCGCCTCCGCGTAAGAGCGCGGAGTCGGGATGTCTGGTGCATCCGGGTCTCCCTCAGGGGCTAGCAGTACAGACGCGAGATGAGGTGAAGCGGCAACCAGACACTGGAACTCCTCCTGCCTGTCCTCAAGGACGTCCGTGCCAAGGGCACACTCACCCCCGACGGACGGAGGACAGGCAGACTCAGACTCAGCGACAAGACTGGCAGCGTAGTCTAGACGACAGCGCGCAGCAAAGTCGAAAAGCTCAATGACAAGGGCAGACGCAGCAGACGACTCGAAGGAAGGGTCAGTGACAGCAGTAGCAAGGAGACGCGTGACAGTAGGACTGGCAGCACGAAGAGAGTCCGACTCCGGGTCGGCAAGAGCAGGAAGAGAGGAAGCAGGAGGAGAAGGCAAAGGGGCACGCAGAGGAGCAGTGGACGGACGCAGTGACATCCGGTGCGTGCCAGGGACAGGAGGAGGACGCGGACGCGACCCGCGACCACTAGCGCGCGCAGTACGAACAGGCGACGCAGGACGAGACGCAGGCTCACGACGCTCAGTAAGACCTCCAGTCGGACCAGCGTAGGGAGAAGGAGCAGGCAAAGGGGAGGCAGGCTGTAGCGGTGGCTGTGACTGGACAGGCGGCGGACCCTCTAAGGGAGGAGGAGGAGGACCAGGAGAAGGTGTAAGACCAAGAACCTGCTGCGGGAGCGGAACGAAGTACGGTCGGGGCCGCGCGGCGACGCCAGAAACAGCAGGGACAGGACTAGTACCCCAGCAGGAGTACCCGCTCCAGCAGCACCTCCAGCAGCACCTCCAGTAGCTCCAGAACCTCCAGCAGCACCACCAGGAGCACTGCCAGGCGGACCGCCAGTGGCAGTCCCAGTGCCAACACCCTCAGCAGCACCAGCTCCAGGAGAAACCTCAGACCCAGCAGCTCCAGTACTCCCAAGACGAGCACCTCTGGGACCCGCGGCAGTGGCACCCTCCGCAGGCGAAGAACCTCCAGCACCAGCAGCACGCCTCCAGCGCCTGGGAAACCACTCACGCAGCTCCTGTGGGGAGAGTGGCTCACGGCGAGACGAAGCACCTCCAGGCACAGCACCCCCAGGCACAGCACCCCCAAGCTCAGCACCCCCAGGCTCAGCACCCCCAGGCTCAGCACCCCCAGGCTCAGCACCCCCAGACTCCGCACCCCCAGACTCCGCACCCCCAGGCTCAGCACCCCAGGCTCAGCACCCCCAGGCTCCGCACCCCCAGGCTCAGCACCCCTGGCCCAGCACCCCCAGGCTCAGCACCTGCAGCAGCACCAGAGTCACTAGTGGCCTCGACAGGCTCGACCGCGTCTACCTGGGACACACCTGAAGGGGCAGGACCCTGAGGGGGGAGGGGGTCTACCGGGGGGGGACCTGGTACCAAGAAGAGCGGGGGCGGGGGGAGGGAAGGAGTGCGGTAGGGGAAGAGGCGGTAGTAGGGTACCGACTCGTCGAACGTGACGTCCTTGGAGGACAGAACACGTCGAGAGGTGGGGTGGTAGAACTGCCACCCAGGGGCGTCCGGGGGGGAACCCCAGGAAGACGCAGGAGAGAAGCGCGAGGGGACAGCTTGTCCGCAGACAGGTCGCGGACAAACGCCCGAGATCCCCAGACCCGGAACGCCGACGCATCGCCAACCTTCCCCGTCCACAGCAGGGCTGAGGAGGTCTCCGGCCTGGAGACCCTGGGGTGGAGGTTGATCTGATGCGCTGCGTACCTGACCGCAAACGGCCACAGAAAATGGGGGGCAGCCGCATGCATCATGGACGTACGGGCGACGTCCATGACCATGCCAATGCGGCGCTCAGCAATCCCATTTTGCTGCGGAGAGTCCGGAAGCGTGAAGGACTGGCGGATGCCTCGCGCACGACAGTAGGTACGTAGAAGGGTAGAGGAGAACTCTCCGCCTCTGTCCGAGTGCAGACGCAACACAAGAAAGTCGGAGCCAAAGCTCTGCCTGAGCTGAAGACGAGCCGCGCGGATCCAGTCGATCAGCACCTCAGTGACCTCACCCTTGCTGCGCAAGGGGAAGACTGTGGTGTAACGCGAGTAGTCGTCAACCACCAGCAGGAAGTAGCGCTCCTGACCCTGTCCAAGGACGCGGGCTGGGCCCCACACGTCCATGTGAAGCGTCTGCAACGGGGCCTCTGTCGGAGGAAACTGGGAGGAGTGAGGGGCAGCACGCTGGCGCCCCTCGACACAGGGGACACAGGCAGGGCCAGGGCCCTGAGGAAGGGGAGGGAGGGACCGGGGAAGACCAGACACAAGAAGACGGGAGGCCATACCTCTGAGCCGAAGCAGAGAGGGGTGGCCAAGGCGGTGGTGCCAGAGGAGGGTCTCGTGAGACAGACGACGACACGAACAGGGGGCAGACTCAGGGCAGACCTGGACGCTGCAGCAAACACCTGACCAGACGAAGGGACCCTACCAGAGTCAGTACCTGGAGGAGAAGCACGAGTGGTAGTGTGTACAGGCTCGACCCGGCCGACGTGTAAACGTAGCCAGGTGGCGACCTGTGCTAGCCTCCGTGCAGTGTGTCACCCGCTGACGAGCAGGAGTGAACTGGGACACCCACATCCTGTAGGTCAGCACCACTCACGAGGTTCGTCGAGAACGAGGGGAGGTAGAGACCAGACAGGGGTGCCAGAGGGGGCCGCCGGACACGGAAGGACCGTGGAGAAGCGAGACAGGACAGGCCCCCCAGAGGGGTCAGGCAGGGACACCGCAACAGGCCGACTCAGCGGCGTGAGAGTGGTGCGGTCCTGAAAGAAGGAGCGAGACGCTCCAGAGTCAAGGGTGAAGGTGTGAGAGGCCGAAGCCGACACAGTACCTGAGAGGGCAGACTCACCAGTACCTGAGGCACAGACGCACTGGCACCTAGAGCAGCAGCCTCACGAGTACTGACGCCAGCAGTACCAATGCCCGGGTCAGGCGGGAAACACCGGTAACAGTCATCCTCATCACTACTAGTCACAACATACATAGCAGAAAGAATAGCATCAAAGTCAAGATCATAAATAGCTACACCAGCCCTAGACAGCTCCCCCCAGCGGGGGGATCTCAGCGGCCTCCGGAAACTGCTGACGCCAGGCGTCGGTCAGGCGGCCAAAGCAGCGGCGGGCTGTGTGGGTGCCTCCACACCTCTCCCCCGCACGGTCGCCGGTGCGAAGAACGTAGGGGCAGGGACCAAACGCACCACCACGCTGACGCTGCAAGTACCACTCACGGAGCTGCTGAGGGGCGGGGACGGTGCGAGAGCGCTGCTGCTGCTGTGGCTGCTGTGCTGCTGCGCTGCTGGCTGGCGCTGACCACCCCCAGAGCTGCTCCGCTGAGACGAGCCACCCCGACCCCCGCCGCCACCGCCACCCCCGCCTCCACCGCAACCCCCGTCTCCACCGCCACGCCCCCACCGGCACCCTCACCCCCGCCTCCTCCGCTACCTCCTCCGCCGCCACCTCCGCCTCCACCGCATCCACTAGTACCTCCACTCCCGCCACCACCTCCACCGCCACCCCCACTCCCCCCGCCACCCCCACCTCCCCCGCCCACCCCCCCCTCTAGCTCCACCCGCTCCCTTGCCCCCTTTGCCCTTGCCATTGCGGCGTCTACCGCTGGGGGCAGACGCCGCACCAACCGACTCAAAACCAGCGAGGTCGGCCGCAGCGGCAGAGGCGACAGAGGGCAGCAGGGGGGAAGGAGAACACCCCTCAAAAATGGGGGTGCGAGGGTCACCCCGAGAGGCCCCTACAGCGACGATGCTCTTCTCAGCCGTAGCAGGGACTCCTCAAGGAGGTCGACAGTGAGAGTGGTGGACAGACAGAGAGAAAACTGGTCCCTAACTACACGAAGGGACTCAGGGAGACGAGTGACGAGAAAGTAGAGAGTGATGTACATGGGAGGAGGGTTTGCGGCGCGGAACTCAGCAGGAAGGGCAGCGCGGTAGGGTAGCGAGGTCACTAGCGCGGAGGTGGGTAACGAGGTCAGCAACAGTGGGAAAGGCAGCGAGGTCAGGGAAGAGAAACGGTAGCATGAGGCGGCTAAGCGTAGCGGAGGAGGAAGGGGAGGAGTAGCGTGCAACTACAGCGTCGTACAAGGCCTGAGCGGTCTTGCACTGACTAAAGTAGGCACGCTTGGAGGAAGGGAAGGTGGCGACGCACAGCAAGACGTGCAGCAGCATCGCGGGTCGCCCACTTGGAGCGAACGGCGGGGTCAGCATCAGCAGGAGCAGGAGGGGCAGGGACAGCTCCAGAGACAAAGTCAAAGAGAGAGACCTCATCTATCGCATCACACAGTAAGTACAGCTGCAGGTCTTCAATCCAGACTGGAAAGTCAATGGCTCTACCCTCAGCGTCAAAAAGCCTAGGACAGTGGGGGTGGCCATGACAGCAGCTGACAGTCTCACCGGGTAGGAAAAGTCGGGTAGGTCAGCGGCACTGTAACACAGCCCAGGAGCAGCAGTGGCCCCACAGGAGCAGGAGTGCGGCTGCACTGGCGGCTCGGGCGGCTCGGGCGGCTCGGGCGGCTCGGGCGGCTCGGGAGCTCAGGCGGCTCGGGCGGCTCGGGCGGCTTGGGCGGCTCGGGCGGCTCGGGCGGCTCGGGCGGCGCAGGGGCTCACGGGCGGCGCGGGGCGGCTGCACGGGCGGCTCACGGGCGGCTGGGGCTGCTCACGGGCGGCACGGTGGGCGGCTGCACGGGCGGCTGCACGGTGGCGCGGCGGGCTGCAGCACGGGCGGCGAGGCCGACGGTGGGCCGTAGCGGGGGCTTAGCGGGGCCGGCGGCGGGCTGTAGCGGGGCTGTAGCGAGGCTGTAGCGGGGGCCGACGGCGGGCTGTAGCGGGGCCGGCGGCGGGCTTGTAGTGGGGCCGACGGCGGGCTGTAGCGGGGACCGGCGGCGGGCTGGGGCGGGGCCGACAGCGGGCTGTAGCGGGGCGGCAGCGGGCTGTAGTGGGGCCGACGGCGGGCTGTAGCGGGGCCGACGGCGGGCTATAGCGGGGCCGACGGCGGGCTGGAGCGGGGCCTACGGCGGGCCGACGGGGTCTAGGCGGGGCAACGAGGGGCCGTAGCAGGGCCTAGGCGGGCCGACGGGGCCTAAGCGGGGCCGACGCGGGGCCGTCGTAGCGGGGCCCCCTAAGCGGGGCCGGCGAGGCCCTAAGCGGGGCCGACAGGGGCCTAAGCGGGGCCGACTAGGGGCCTAAGCGGGGCCGACGAGGGGCCTAAGCGGGGCGACGAGGGGCCTAAGCGGGGCCGACGAGGGTGCCTAAGCGAGAGCACGGCGGTAAGGGCGACACGGAGGGTCGCTTAAAAAAAAAAACGCGCGCCTCGGGGCGCGCTTCGGTGGGCCCTAGGAAACAGTCCCTAGGAAGGGACCTGCTCTGATTCCATGAGAGAATATGAACGAGAATGAAATGACTATGAACGAAGTGAGTACAAATAGGCAACCCTAATTGGGTTGTACCCCCTATGGGATACCCCACTATAGCCTACACAAATAAGTAGCTATAATGTTCTGACACTGCAATGTCCTAAGTCCTAATAGCAGAAGGACTTGGCTACAACTTACTGAGCGTCAGTCAGTTGATGGCGAAAGACATACATCTGGAAGCCGACAGTACCACCCAGGGTTCAAGCTGTACCACGGGGCGGGCGGCCTCTACACGGAAAAGGCGGTCCTGAAGAACAATGTCTTCGTTCTCGATTTCGTCCAAGACCTGGGCACCGCAGACAGTGACGGGATCGTCACCTCATATCTTGGACGCACCCGCCGGATCTCGACCCCGACTTCAGTCCGGAAGGCTTTTGGTATCATATACCATTCCTGAAGCAGAACGAACACGTGCGTTAGTAACATACAACATCCGGCAGCAGCAGAGACAACATCTGGCAGCAGCAGAGACAATATCGGCAGCAGCAGAGACAACATCGCAGCAGCAGACAACATCGGCAGCAGCAGAGAGGACATCATCGGCAGTAGCAGGAGAACAACAACAATAGCAGCACTAATGACACCAGTCCTCGTTGACGAAGCACCACCAACACCCGCACAGCAGCTGGATCCGGCTCAACGGGAAGTCATAGAAGCGCAAACTTCACCGCCAGCTTCTACTCCAACTCCGACGCGTATCGACACTCACCCGGACACGCGCCTCCGAAGACATTTGGCACACACGCATGGGACACCCAAGCAACACTGTGTTAAAACAACACAATAAGAGCGGAGTCCTTGACAAGGACTCGTTACTACTACTCGACGGCAGAGAACTTCAACGGGCACGAGGAACATGTCTTACTGCCTCGAAGCCGACTTACCACATCAGCCGTTCACTCTCATCACAACCCGAGCGCACCCGCGTACGCACCACTCGAAAAGGTGTATAGCGACATCCTATACAATCGGGAATCAGGCAAGTAATATACAACTACACAATCACTTCATCGACGCCGCCACCCGTTACGTCTGGCATCTAAATCTACCCAGCCGCGACTGGTCCTCGAAGCATTCGCTGCTTGGCTACCAGTAGCAGAAAGAGAGTCGGGCGTTAAAGTTAAAAAGCTTCCAGTCTGACGGAGGAGGAGAAACACCTTTGAGCGATTCAAGCAGTACCTAGCGGAAAGGGGAATCAAGTAGCTCCTCTCTCTTCCCTACGCCCATCAGCAGCAAGGTGTAGCAGAGAAAGAATGAAACAGGACTCTACAGAACAGCATGCGCAAACAGTTACGTGGCATGCGGCTACCCAACCACCAGGGCCTGCAAGCAATGGACCACGCCGTCATGCCTGCACAACTTGCTGTCGTCATCATCGCTTTCGAACAACGCATCACCGCATCTGCTATGGACAGGAAAACAGGGCAGCACAAAAATGTTACGAGTTTCCGGATGCATGGTACAGTACCGACCCCCAGCAGCACGAGCGGGCCCGATTTTCTCAACGCGCACAGTGGGGACTACACCTCGGCATCGAAAAGAACTACAACGCGTGGAAAATCTTTAACGTCCACTCCAAGGAAACAGTAGCAGCACGCGACGTCATTTTCTACGAACGACTCACGCTCCAGGACATACCTTGCCAACCTGCAAGAGGACCAAGATCCCACAGGTGGTTTTCGTGGTGATCGAGCCTTCGCCTCGGCAGCAGACGAAGTACATGGGACGAGCAGATGTGGCCCAACGCATCAGAAGAAGCTGGACCCCTTCCGTTCTGCTCCGTTGACGTCCCCATGGACAAAGATAACCCTCGCGAAAGTCTCAACGCCGAAACCTTCTACTACTTCGCCGACAACGGTTACGTAACACCTGCGACACGTCAACACCAACGAAGCAGACGAGTAGGACCGAATTTCATACTTGATCCAGAAGCGGGGAGATGAAGCAGCTTATCCGAGGATGCAACTTTTCCCGCTACTCACCAGACTGGACTGCAGATTCTTGGACTCGTCACCGCAGTCCACGGCAAACACTCTCCCTAAGGAGCCTGCGACGGTTTCAGCAGGCTCTTGGGGGGGAACACAAGAAAAATGGCGTAAAGCCATGGACAAAGAGTTAAAGTCGCTGGAGGAACGGAACACCTGGAAAGTGGTCCTCATCAGCATGGCAAGGAACAAGACCATCTCACCGGGGAAATGGTTTTTCCGCGTTAAAACAAAGCAGACGGCACAAATTGAGAAGTTCAAAGCACGCTGGGTTTGTGCGTGGATTCGATCAGGAGCACGTACGGGACTTTACCGAGACATTCGCCCCCGGTTAGCCGAAATACCTCACTTCGAATCCTCCTCGCGATCGCCGCCATGAAGAAAAGGAAGCTACTGCAAATCGATGTCGCCAACGCGTTCCTCTACGCACCTGTCGACGCGGAAATCTTCGTCGAGCTCCCATACGGTACCAACGGGGAACCTAACCAAGTCTGTCAACTGCTGAAATCACTTTACGGGATCAAGCAAGCTCCGCGGCCATGGCAACAGTACCTACACACTCGCCTCATTCGCATCGGATTCCGCCAACTACCTCACGACCAAGGAATGTACCGACTCACTAAAGACATCGACTACATTCTGCTGATCGTCTACGTAGACGACCTACTCTACATCGGCTCCACTGACGACATACCCACCACTTGGTTCGAAGGGGAGCTACAGAGGGACCTCACACTCACGGTCTCCTCTACCGTCACACAGTACCTCGGCTTAAACATTCGGGAAGAAGAAGGCGCGATCTACCTCAACGCCGCTAAGTACGCTGACACCATCGCCAAACGCTTCGCGCTCACACCTACCACCATCTCTACGCCCTACCGCTATGTGAAAACAAAGAACGAGAATGAAATGGACTATGAACGAAGTGAGTACAAATAGGAAACCCTAATTGGGTTGTACCCCCTATTGGATACCCCACTATAGCCTACAGAAACAAGAAGCTATATGTTCTGACACACCCCCATAGGCAAAGTGGGGGAGAACAAGGGGTCAAAAGACCAGTCACGCAAAGCAAAGCAAAGCTCAGGGTGGATCACAAAGTCACCACGCATTCCGAGCACAAGTTCAAAGGCCACAAGGCCAGTTCACATGCAATATCATATATAGAGATATACAAGAGCAAGAGTATATATATGCGAAAGTACAAGCAAGGTCAAG
>CANXME010001224.1:7500-45771 GCA_948144175.1 Closterium sp. NIES-65 | reverse complement strand
GGCCTAGCGTGTGCAAAATAGCAAGAACAAGGGCCTAGCGTGTGCAAAATTTCAAGAACAAGACCTAGCGTGTGCAACATTTCAAGAACAAGGGCCTAGCGAGTGCAAAATTTCAAAACAAGGGCCTAGCGTGTGCTAAATTGCAAGAACAAAGCCTAGCGTGTGCACATTTCAAGAACAAGGGCCTAGCGAGAGCAAATTGCAAGAACAGGGCATAGCGTGTGCAAAATAGCAAGATCAAGGGTCTAGCGTGTGCAAAATTTCAAGAACAAGGGCCTAGCGTGTGCAACATTTCAAGAACAAGGGCCTAGCGAGTGCAAATTGGAAGAACAAGGCCTAGCGTGTGCAAAATAGCAATAACAAGGGCCTAGCGTGTGCAAACTTCAAGAACAAGGCCTAGCAGGTGCAAAATTTCAAAAACAAGGGCCTAGCGAGTGCAAAATTGCAAGAACAAGGGCATAGCGTGTGCAAAATAGCAAGATCAGGGTCTAGAGCGTGTGCAAAATTTCAAGAACAAGGGGCCTAGCAAGTGCAAAATTTCAAGAACAGGCCTAGCGTGTGAAAAATTGCAAGAACCAAGGGCCTAGCGAGTGCAAAATTTCAAGAACAAGCGCCTAGCGAGTGCAAAATTTCAAGAACAAAGTCCTAGCATGTGCCAAAATAGCAAGAACAAGGGCCTAGCGTGTTCAAAATTTCAAGAACAAGGGCCTAGCGAGTGCAAAAGTTCAAGAACAAAGGCCTAGCGTGTGCAAAATTGCAAGAATAAGGGCCTAGCGTGTGCAAAATTGCAAGAACAAGGGCCTAGCGAGTGCAAAATTGGAAGAACAAGGGCCTAGAGTGTGCAAATTTCAAGAACAAGGGCCTAGCAAATGCAAATTGGAAGAACAAGTGTCTAGCGAGTGCAAAATTGCAAGAACAAGGGCCTAGCGTGTGCAACATTTCAAGAACAAGGGCCTAGCGAGTGCAAAATTGCAAGAACAAGGGCCTAGCGTATATGCAAATAGCAAGATCAAGGGTCTAGCTTGTGCAAAATTTCAAGAACAAGGGCCTAGCAAGTGCAAAAGTTCAAGAACAAGGGCCTAGCGTGTGCAAAATTGCAAGAACAAGGGCATAGCGAGTGCAAAATTTCAAGAATAAGCGCCTAGCGAGTGCAAAATTTCAAGACAAAGTCCTAGCATGTGCAAAATAGCAAGAACAAGGGCCTAGCGTGTTCAAAATTTCAAGAACAAGGGCCCTAGCGAGTGCAAAATTGGAAGAACAAGGGCCTAGCGTGTGCAAAATTGCAAGAACAGAGGCCTAGCGTGTGCAAAATTTCAAGAACAAGGGCCTAGCGAGTGCAAAATTGGAAGAACAAGTGCCTAGCGTGTGCAAAATTGCAAGAACAAGGGCCTAGCGTGTGCAAAAATTTCAAGAACAAGGGCCTAGCGAGGGCAAAATTTCAAGAACAAGGGCCTAGCGTGTGCAAAATTGGAAGAACAAGGGCCTAGCGTGTGCAAAATTGCAAGAACAGGGGCCTAGCGTGTGCAAACTTTCAAGAATAAGGGCCCTAGCGAGTGCAAAATTGGAAAACAAGTGCCTAACATGTGCAAAATTGCAAGAACAAGGGCATAGCGAGTGCAAAATAGCAAGAACAAGGGCCTAGTGTGTGCAAAATTTAAAGAACAAGGGCCCTAGCGAGTGCAAAATTTCAAGAACAAGGGCCTAGTGTGTGCAAAGTGGAATAACAAGGGCCTAGCGTGTGCAAAATAGCAAGAAACAAGGCCTAGCGTGTGCAAAATTCCAAGAACAAGGGCCTAGCGTGTGCAACATTTCAAGAACAAGGGCCTAGCGAGTGCAAAATTGGAAGAACAAGGGCCTAGCGTGTGCAAAATAGCAATAACAAGGCCCTAGCGTGTGCAAAACTTCAAGAACAAGGGCCTAGCGAGTGCAAAATTTCAAAAACAAGGGCCTAGCGGTGCTAAATTGCAAGAACAAAGGCCTAGGGTGTGCAAAATTGCAAGAACAAGGGCCTAGCGAGTGCAATATTGGAAAGAACACAGGGCCTAGCGTGTGCAAAATGGCAAGAACAAGGGCCTAGCGAGTGCAAAACTGGAAGAACAAGGGCCTAGTGTGTGCAAAAAAGCAAGAACAAGAGCCTAGCGTGTGCAAATTTCAAGAACAAGGGCCTAGCGAGTGCAAAATTTCAAGAACAAAGGCGTAGCATGTGCAAAATTGCAAGAACAAGGGCCCTAGCGTGTGCAAAAATTGCAAGAACAAGGGCCTAGTGAGTGCGAAATTGGAAGAACAAGGGCCTAGCGTGTGCAAAATTGCAAGAACAGGGCCTAGCCTGTGCACAATTTCAAGAACAAGGGCCTAGCGAGTGCAAAATTGGAAGAACAAGTGCCAAGAGTGTGCAAAATTGCAAGAACAAGGGCCTAGCGTGTGCAAAATTTCAAGAACAAGGGCCTAGCGAGTGCAAAATTTCAAGAACAAGGGCCTAGCGTGTGCAAAATAGCAAGAACAAGGGCCTAGAGTGTGCAAAATTTCAAGAACAAGGGCCTAGCAATGCAAAATTGGAAGAACAAGTGTCTAGCGAGTGCAAAATTGCAAGAACAAGGGCCTAGCTTGTGCAACATTTCAAGAACAAGGGCCTAGCGAGTGCAAAATAGCAAGAACAAGGGTCTAGTGTGTGCAAACGTTCGAGAACAAGGGCCTAGCATGTGCAACATTTCAAGAACAAGGGCCTAGCGTGTGCAAAATTGCAAGAACAAGGGCCTAGCGTGTGCAAATTGCAAGAACAAGGGCCTAGCGAGTGCAAAATTGGAAGAATAAGGGCCTAGCGTGTGTAAAATTGCAAGAATAGGGGCCTAGCGTGTGCAAAATTTCAAGAACAAGGGCCTAGCGAGTGCAAATTTGGAAGAACAAGGGCCTAGCGTGTGCAAAATAGCAAGAACAAGGGCCTAGCGTGTGGAAAACTTCAAGAACAAGGACCTAGCGAGTGCAAAATTTATAGAACAAGGGCCTAGCGTGTGCAAAATAGCAAGAACAAGGGCCTAGCGTGTGCAAACTTTCAAGAAAAAGGGCCTAGTGTGTTCAAAATAGCAAGAACAAGGGCCTAGCGTGTGCAAAATAGCAAGAACAAGGGCCTAGCGTGTGCAAAATTGCAAGAACAATGGCCTAGCGAGTGCAAGTTGCAAGAACAAGGGCCTAGCGAGTGCAAAATTTCAAGAACAAGGGCATAGCGTGTGCAAAATTGCAAGAAGAAGGGCCTAGCGAGTGCAAAATTGGAAGAACAAGGGCCTAGTGTGTGCAAAATTTCAAGAACAAGGGCCTAGCGTGTTCAAAATTTCAAGAACAAGCGCCTAGCGAGTGCAAAATTTCAAGAACAAAGTCCTAGCATGTGCAAAATAGCAAGAACAAGGGCCTAGCGTGTGCAAAATTTCAAGAACAAGGGCCTAGCGAGTGGAAAATTTCAAGAACAAAGGCCTAGCGTGTGCAAAATTGCAAGAACAAGGGCCTAGCGTGTGCAAAATTGCAAGAACAAGGGCCTAGCGAGTGCAAAATTGATTTTTTAGGGCCTAGCGTGTGCAAAATTGCAAGAACAGAGGCCTAGCGTGTGCAAAATTTCAAGAACAAGGGCCTAGCGAGTGCAAAATTGGAAGAACAAGTGCCTAGCGTGTGCCAAATTGCAAGAACAAGGGCCTAGCGTGTGCAAAATTTCAAGAACAAGGGCCTAGCGAGTGCAAAATTACAAGAACAAGGGCTTAGCGTGTGCAAAATTGGTAGAACAAGGGCCTAGCGTGTGCAAAAATTGCAAGAACAGGGGCCTAGCGTGTGCAAACTTTCAAGAATAAGGGCCTAGCGAGTGCAAAATTGGAAGAACAAGTGCCTAGCATGTGCAAAATTGCTAGAACAAGGGCATAGCGAGTGCAAAATAGCAAGAACAAGGGCCTAGTGTGTGCAAAATTTAAAGAACAAGAGCCTAGCGAGTGCAAAAGTTCAAGAACAAGGGCCTAGTGTGTGCAAAGTTGGAATAACAAGGGCCTAGCGTGTGCAAAATAGCAAGAACAAGGGCCTAGCGTGTGCAAAATTTCAAGAACAAGGGCCTAGCGTGTGCAACATTTCAAGAACAAGGGCCTAGCGAGTGCAAAATTGGAAGAACAAGGGCCTAGCGTGTGCAGAATAGCAATAACAAGGGCCTAGCGTGTGCAAAACTTCAAGAACAAGGGCCTAGCGAGTGCAAAATTTCAAAAACAAGGGCCTAGCGTGTGCTAAATTGCAAGAACAAAGGCCTAGGGTGTGCAAAATTGCAAGAACAAGGGCCTAGCGAGTGCAATATTGGAAGAACAAGGGCCTAGCGTGTGCAAAATGGCAAGAACAAGGGCCTAGCGAGTGCAAAACAGGAAGAACAAGGGCCTAGTGTGTGTAAAAAAGCAAGAACAAGGGCCTAGCGTGTGCAAAATTTCAAGAACAAGGGCCTAGCGAGTGCAAAATTTCAAGAACAAAGGCGTAGCATGTGCAAAATTGCAAGAACAAGGGCCTAGCGTGCGCAAAATTGCAAGAACAAGGGCCTAGTGAGTGCAAAATTGGAAGAACAAGGGCCTAGCGTGTGCAAAATTGCAAGAACAGGGGCCTAGCCTGTGCACAATTTCAAGAACAAGGGCCTAGCGAGTGCAAAATTGGAAGAACAAGTGCTTAGCGTGTGCAAAATTGCAAGAACAAGTGCCTAGCGTGTGCAAAATTTCAAGAACAAGGGCCTAGCGAGTGCAAAATTTCAAGAACAAGGGCCTAGCGTGTGCAAAATTGGAAGAACAATGGCCTAGCGTGTGCAAAATAGCAAGAACAAGGGCCTAGAGTGTGCAAAATTTCAAGAACAAGGGCCTAGCAAATGCAAAATTGGAAGAACAAGTGTCTAGCGAGTGCAAAATTGCAAGAACAAGGGCCTAGCGTGTGCAACATTTCAAGAACAAGGACCTAGCGAGTGCAAAATAGCAAGAACAAGGGTCTAGCGTGTGCAAAATTTCGAGAACAAGGGCCTAGCATGTGCAACATTTCAAGAACAAGGGCCTAGCGTGTGCAAAATTGCAAGAACAAGGGCCTAGCGTGTGCAAAATTGCAGGAACAAGGACCTAGCGAGTGCAAAATTGGAAGAACAAGGGCCTAGCGTGTGTAAAATAGCAAGAACAGGGGCCTAGCGTGTGCAAAATTTCAAGAACAAGGGCCTAGCGAGTGCAAAGTTGCAAGAACAAGGGCCTAGCGAGTGCAAATTTTCAAGAACAAGGGCATAGCGTGTGCAAAATTGCAACAACAAGGGCCTAGCGAGTGAAAAATTGGAAGAACAAGGGCCTAGCGTGTGCAAAATAGCAAGAACAAGGGCCTAGCGAGTTCAAAATTTCAAGAACAAGCGCCTAGCGAGTGCAAAATTTCAAGAACAAAGTCCTAGCATGTGCAAAATAGCAAGAACAAGGGCCTAGCGTGTGCAAAATTTCAAGAACAAAGGCCTAGCGTGTGCAAAATTGCAAGAACAAGGGCCTAGCGAGTGCAAAATTGGAAGAACAAGTGCCTAGCGTGTGTAAAATTGCAAGAACAAGGGCCTAGCGTGTGCAAAATTTCAAGAATAAGGGCCTAGCGAGTGCAGAATTTCAAGAACAAGGGCCTAGCGTGTGCAAAATTGGAAGAAGAAGGGCCTAGCGTGTGCAAAATAGCAAGAACAAGGGCCTAGAGTGTGCAAAATTTCAAGAACAAGGGCCTAGCAAATGCAAAATTGGAAGAACAAGTGTCTAGCGAGTGCAAAATTGCAAGAACAAGGGCCTAGCGTGTGCAACATTTGAAGAATAAGGGCCTAGCGAGTGCAAAATTGCAAGAACAAGGGCCTAGCGTGTGCACAATTGGAAGAACAAGGGTCTAGCGTGTGCAAAATTTCAAGAACAAGGGCCTAGCAAGTGCAAAATTTCAAGAACAAGGGCCTAGCGTGTGCAAAACTGCAAGAACAAGGGCCTAGCGAGTGCAAATTGGAAGAACAAGGGCCTAACGTGTGCAAAATTGCAAGAACAAGGGCCTAGCGAGTGCAAAATTGAAAGAACAAGGGCCTAGCGTGTGCAAAATAGCAAGAACAAGGGCCTAGCGTGTGCAAAACTTCAAGAACAAGGGCCTAGCGTGTGCAACATTTCAAGAACAAGAGCCTTGCGAGTGCAAAATTGGAAGAACAAGGGCCTAGCGTGTGCAAAATAGCAAGAACAAGGGCCCAGCAAGTGCAAAATTGGAGGAACAAGGGCCTAGCGTGTACAAAATTGCAAGAACAAGGGCCTAGCGAGTGCAAAACGGGAAGAACAAGAGCCTAGCGTGTGCAAAATAGCAAGAACAAGGGTCTAGCGTGTGTAAAATTTCGAGAATAAGGGCCTAGCGTGTGCAACATTTCAAGAACAAGGGCCTAGCGTTTGCAAATTGCAAGAACAAGGGCCTAGCGTGTGCAAAATTGCAAGAACAAGGGCCTAGCGAGTGCAAAATTGGAAGAACAAGGGCCTAGCGTGTGTAAATTTGTAAGAACAGGGGACTAGCGTGTGAAAAATTTCAAGAACAGAAGCTTAGCGAGTGCAAATTTGGAAGAACAAGTGCCTAGCGTGTGCAAAATTGCAAGAACAAGGGCCTAGCGTGTGGAAAACTTCAAGAACAAGGACCTAGCAAGTGCAAAATTTTTAGAACAAGGGCATAGCGAGTGCAAAATTGGAAGAACAAGGGCCTAGCGAGTGCAAAATTGGAAGAACAAGGGCCTAGCGTGGGCAAAATTGGAAGAACAAGGGCCTAGCGTGTGCAAAATAGCAATAACAAGGGCCTAGCGTGTGCAAAACTTCAAGAACAAGGGTCTAGCGAGTGCAAAATTTAAAAAACAAGGGCCTAGCGTGTGCTAAATTGCAAGAACAAAGGCCTAGCGTGTGCAAAATTGCAAGAATAAGGGCCTAGCGAGTGCAATATTGGAAGAACAAGGGCCTAGCGTGTGCACAATGGCAAGAACAAGGGCCTAGCGAGTGCAAAACAGGAAGAACAGGGGCCTAGTGTGTGCAAAAGCAAGAACAAGGGCCTAGCGTGTGCAAAATTGCAAGAACAAGGGCCTAGCGAGTGCAAAATTGGAAGAACAAGGGCCTAGCGTGTGTAAATTTGCAAGAACAGGGGACTAGCGTGTGAAAAAATTTCAAGAACAAAAGCTTAGCGAGTGCAAATTTGGAAGAACAAGTGCCTAGTGTGTGCAAAATTGCAAGAACAAGGGCCTAGCGTGTGGAAAACTTCAAGAACAAGGACCTTGCAAGTGCAAAATTTTTAGAACAAGGGCCTAGCGAGTGCAAAATTGGAAGAACAAGGGCCTAGCGAGTGCAAAATTTGAAGAACAAGGGCCTAGCGTGGGCAAAATTGGAAGAACAAGGGCCTAGCGTGTGCAAAATAGCAATAACAAGGGCCTAGCCTGTGCAAAACTTCAAGAACAAGGGCCTAGCGAGTGCAAAATTTCAAAAACAAGGGCCTAGCGTGTGCTAAATTGCAAGAACAAAGGCCTAGCGTGTGCAAAATTGCAAGAATAAGGGCCTAGCGAGTGCAATATTGGAAGAACAAGGGCCTAGCGTGTGCACAATGGCAAGAACAAGGGCCTAGCGAGTGCAAAACTGGAAGAACAAGGGCCTAGTGTGTGCAAAAAAGCAAGAACAAGGGCCTAGCGTGTGCAAAATTGGAAGAACAAGGGCCTAGCGTGTGCAAAATTGCAAGAACAAGGGCCTAGCGAGTGCAAAATTGGAAGAACAAGGGCCTAGCGTGTGCAAAATAGCAAGAACAAGGGCCTAGCGTGTGCAAAAATTCAAGAACAAGGTCCTAGCGTGTGCAACATTTCAAGAACAAGAGCCTTGCGAGTGCAAAATTGGAAGAACAAGGGCCTAGCGTGTGCAAAATAGCAAGAACAAGGGCCTAGCGAGTGCAAAATTGGAAGAACAAGGGCCTAGCGTGTGCAAAATTTCAAGAACAAGGGCCTAGCGTGGGCAAAATTGCAAGAACAAGGGCCTAGCGTGTGCAAAATTGGAAGAACAAGGCCCTAGCGTGTACAAAATTGCAAGAACAAGGGCCTAGCGAGTGCAAAATTGGAAGAACAAAAGCCTAGCGTGTGCAAAATAGCAAGAACAGGGGTCTAGCGTGTGCAAAATTTCGAGAACAATGGCCTAGCGTGTGCAATATTTCAAGAACAAGGGCCTAGCGTGTGCAAAATTGCAAGAACAAGGGCCTAGCGTGTGCAAAATTGCAAGAACAAGGGCCTGGCGAGTGCAAAAATTGGAAGAACAAGGGCCTAGCGTGTGTAATATTGCAAGAACAGGGGACTAGCGTGTGCAAAATTTCAAGAACAAAAGCCTAGTGAGTGCAAATTTGGAAGAACAAGTGCCTAGTGTGTGCAAAATTGCAAGAACAAGGACCTAGCGAGTGCAAAATTTATAGAACAAGGGCCTAGCGAGTGCAAAATTGGAAGAACAAGGGCCTAGCGAGTGCAAAATTGGAAGAACAAGGGCCTAGCGAGTGCAATATTGGAAGAACAAGGGCCTAGCGTGTGCAAAATAGCAATAACAAAGGCCTAGTGTGTGCAAAACTTCAAGAACAAGGACCTAGCGAGTGCAAAATTTCAAAAACAAGGGCCTAGCGTGTGCTAAATTGCAAGAACAAAGGCCTAGCGTATGCAAAATTGCAAGAACAAGGGCCTAGCGAGTGCAATATTGGAAGAACAAGGGCCTAGCGTATGCAAAATGGCAAGAACAAGGGCCTAGCGAGTGCAAAACTGGAAGAACAAGGGCCTAGCGTGTGCAAAATTTCAAGAACAAGGGCCTAGCGAGTGCAAAATTTCAAGAACAAAGGCGTAGCGTGTGCAAAATTGCAATAACAAGGGCCTAGCGTGCGCAAAATTGCAAGAACAAGGGCCTAGTGAGTGCAAAATTGGAAGAACAAGGGCCTAGCATGTGCAAAATTGCAAGAACAGGGGCCTAGCATGTGCAAAATTTCAAGAACAAGGGCCTAGTGAGTGTAAAATTGGAAGAACAAGTGCCTAGCGAGTGCAAAATTGCAAGAACAAGGGCCTAGCGTGTGCAAAATTTTAAGAACAAGGGCATAGCGAGTGCAAAATTTAAAGAACAAGGACCTAGCGTGTGCAAAATTGGAAGAACAAGGGCCTAGCGTGTGCAAAATAGCAAGAACAAGGGCCTAGAGTGTGCAAAATTTCAAGAACAAGGGCCTAGCAAATGCAAAATTGGAAGAACAAGTGTCTAGCGAGTGCAAAATTGCAAGAACAAGGGCCTAGCGTGTGCAACATTTCAAGAACAAGGGCCTAGCGAGTGCAAAATTGCAAGAACAAGGGCCTAGCGCGTGCAAAATAGCAAGAACAAGGGTCTAGCGTGTGCAAAATTTCAAGAACAAGGGCCTAGCAAGTGCAAAATTTCAAGAACAAGGGCCTAGCGTGTGCAAAATTGCAAGAACAAGGGCCTAGCGAGTGCAAAATTGGAAGAACAAGGGACTAGCGTGTGCAAAATTGCAAGAACAAGGGCCTAGCGAGTGCAAAATTGGAAGAACAAGGGCCTAGCGTGTGCAAAATAGCAAGAACAAGGGCCTAGCGTGTGCAAAAATTCAAGAACAAGGGCCTAGCGTGTGCAATATTTCAAGAACAAGAGCCTTGCGAGTGCAAAATTGGAAGAACAAGGGCTTAGCGTGTGCAAAATAGCAAGAACAAGGGCCTAGCGAGTGCAAAATTGGAAGAACAAGGGCCTAGCGATTGCAAAAGTTCAAGAACAAGGGCCTAGCGTGGGCAAAATTGCAAGAACAAGGGCCTAGCGTGTGCAAAATTGGAAGAACAAGGCCCTAGCGTGTACAAAATTGCAAGAACAAGGGCCTAGCGAGTGCAAAATTGGAAGAACAAGAGCCTAGCGTGTGCAAAATAGCAAGAACAGGGGTCTAGCGTGTGCAAAATTTCGAGAACAATGGCCTAGCGTGTGCAACATTTCAAGAACAAGGGCCTAGCGTGTGCAAAATTGCAAGAACAAGGGCCTAGCGTGTGCAAAATTGCAAGAACAAGGGCCTGGCGAGTGCAAAATTGGAAGAACAAGGGCCTAGCGTGTGTAATATTGCAAGAACAGGGGACTAGCGTGTGCAAAATTTCAAGAACAAAAGCCTAGCGAGTGCAAATTTGGAAGAACAAGTGCCTAGTGTGTGCAAAATTGCAAGAACAAGGGCCTAGCGTGTGGAAAACTTCAAGAACAAGGACCTAGCGAGTGCAAAATTTATAGAACAAGGGCCTAGCGAGTGCAAAATTGGAAGAACAAGGGCCTAGCGAGTGCAAAATTGGAAGAACAAGGGCCTAGCGAGTGCAATATTGGAAGAACAAGGGCCTAGCGTGTGCAAAATAGCAATAACAAGGGCCTAGTGTGTGCAAAACTTCAAGAACAAGGGCCTAGCGAGTGCAAAATTTCAAAAACAAGGGCCTAGTGTGTGCTAAATTGCAAGAACAAAGGCCTAGCGTGTGCAAAATTGCAAGAACAAGGGCCTAGCGAGTGCAATATTGGAAGAACAAGGGCCTAGCGTATGCAAAATGGCAAGAACAAGGGCCTAGCGAGTGCAAAACTGGAAGAACAAGGGCCTAGCGTGTGCAAAATTTCAAGAACAAGGGCCTAGCGAGTGCAAAATTTCAAGAACAAAGGCGTAGCGTGTGCAAAATTGCAAGAACAAGGGCCTAGCGTGCGCAAAATTGCAAGAACAAGGGCCTAGTGAGTGCAAAATTGGAAGAACAAGGGCCTAGCATGTGCAAAATTGCAAGAACAGGGGCCTAGCATGTGCAAAATTTCAAGAACAAGGGCCTAGCGAGTGTAAAATTGGAAGAACAAGTGCCTAGCGTGTGCAAAATTGCAAGAACAAGGGCCTAGCGTGTGCAAAATTTTAAGAACAAGGGCATAGCGAGTGCAAAATTTAAAGAACAAGGGCCTAGCGTGTGCAAAATTAGAAGAACAAGGGCCTAGCGTGTGCAAAATAGCAAGAACAAGGGCCTAGAGTGTGCAAAATTTCAAGAACAAGGGCCTAGCAAATGCAAAATTGGAAGAACAAGTGTCTAGCGAGTGCAAAATTGCAAGAACAAGGGCCTAGCGTGTGCAACATTTCAAGAACAAGGGCCTAGCGAGTGCAAAATTGCAAGAACAAGGGCCTAGCGCGTGCAAAATAGCAAGAACAAGGGTCTAGCGTGTGCAAAATTTCAAGAACAAGGGCCTAGCAAGTGCAAAATTTCAAGAACAAGGGCCTAGCGTGTGCAAAATTGCAAGAACAAGGGCCTAGCGAGTGCAAAATTGGAAGAACAAGGGACTAGCGTGTGCAAAATTGCAAGAACAAGGGCCTAGCGAGTGCAAAATTGGAAGAACAAGGGCCTAGCGTGTGCAAAATAGCAAGAACAAGGGCCTAGCGTGTGCAAAAATTCAAGAACAAGGGCCTAGCGTGTACAACATTTCAAGAACAAGAGCCTTGCGAGTGCAAAATTGGAAGAACAAGGGCTTAGCGTGTGCAAAATAGCAAGAACAAGGGCCTAGCGAGTGCAAAATTGGAAGAACAAGGGCCTAGCGATTGCAAAAGTTCAAGAACAAGGGCCTAGCGTGGGCAAAATTGCAAGAACAAGGGCCTAGCGTGTGCAAAATTGCAAGAACAAGGGCCTAGCGAGTGCAAAATTGGAAGAACAAGGGCCTAGCGTGTACAAAATTGCAAGAACAAGGGCCTAGCGAGTGCAAAATTGGAAGAACAAGAGCCTAGCATGTGCAAAATAGTAAGAACAAGGGTCTAGAGTGTGCAAAATTTCGAGAACAAAGGCCTAGCGTGTGCAACATTTCAAGAACAAGGGCCTAGCGTGTGCAAAATTGCAAGAACAAGGGCCTAGCGTGTGCAAAATTGCAAGAACAAGGGCCTGGCGAGTGCAAAATTGGAAGAACAAGGGCCTAGCGTGTGTAAAATTGCAAGAACAGGGGACTAGCGTGTGCAAAATTTCAAGAACAAAAGCCTAGCGAGTGCAAATTTGGAAGAACAAGTGCCTAGTGTGTGCAAAATTGCAAGAACAAGGGCCTAGCGTGTGGAAAACTTCAAGAACAATGTCCTAGCGAGTGCAAAATTTATAGAACAAGGGCCTAGCGAGTGCAAAATTGGAAGAACAAGGACCTAGCGAGTGCAAAATTGGAAGAACAAGGGCCTAGCGAGTGCAATATTGGAAGAACAAGGGCCTAGCGTGTGCAAAATAGCAAGAACAAGGGCCTAGCGAGTGCAAAATTGGAAGAACAAGGGCCTAGCGAGAGCAAAATTTCAAGAACAAGGGCCTAGCGTGGGCAAAATTGCAAGAACAAGGGCCTAGCGTGTGCAAAATTGCAAGAACAAGGGCCTAGCGAGTGCAAAATTGGAAGAACAAGGGCCTAGCGTGTACAAAATTGCAAGAACAAGGGCCTAGCGAGTGCAAAATTGGAAGAACAAGAGCCTAGCGTGTGCAAAATAGCAAGAACAAGGGTCTAGCGTGTGCAAAATTTCGAGAACAAGGGCCTAGCGTGTGCAACATTTCAAGAACAAGGGCCTAGCGTGTGCAAAATTGCAAGAACAAGGGCCTAGCGTGTGCAAAATTGCAAGAACAAGGGCCTAGCGAGTGCAAAATTGGAAGAACAAGGGCCTAGCATGTGTAAAATTGCAAGAACAGGGGACTAGCGTGTGAAAAATTTCAAGAACAAAAGCTTAGCGAGTTCAAATTTGGAAGAACAAGTGCCTAGTGTGTGCAAAATTGCAAGAACAAGGGCCTAGCGTGTGGAAAACTTCAAGAACAAGGACCTAGCAAGTGCAAAATTTTTAGAACAAGGGCCTAGCGAGTGCAAAATTGGAACAACAAGGGCCTAGCGAGTGCAAAATTGGAAGAACAAGGGCCTAGCGTGGGCAAAATTGGAAGAACAAGGGCCTAGCGTGTGCAAAATAGCAAAAACAAGGGCCTAGCGTGTGCAAAACTTCAAGAACAAGGGCCTAGTGAGTGCAAAATTTCAAAAACAAGAGCCTAGCGTGTGCTAAATTGCAAGAACAAAGGCCTAGCGTGTGCAAAATTGCAAGAACAAGGGCCTTGTGAGTGCAATATTGGAAGAACAAGGGCATAGCGTGTGCACAATGGCAAGAACAAGGGCCTAGCGAGTGCAAAACTGGAAGAACAAGGGCCTAGTGTGTGCAAAAAAGCAAGAACAAGGGCCTAGCGTGTGCAAAATTGGAAGAACAAGGGCCTAGCGTGTGCAAAATTGCAAGAACAAGGGCCTAGCAAGTGCAAAATTGGAAGAACAAGGGCCTAGCGTGTGCAAAATAGCAGGAACAAGGGCCTAGCGTGTGCAAAAATTCAAGAACAAGGTCCTAGCGTGTGCAACATTTCAAGAACAAGAGCCTTGCGAGTGCAAAATTGGAAGACCAAGGGCCTAGCGTGTGCAAAATAGCAAGAACAAGGGCCTAGCGAGTGCAAAATTGGAAGAACAAGGGCCTAGCGAGTGCAAAATTTCAAGAACAAGAGCCTAGCGTGGGCAAAATTGCAAGAACAAGGGCCTAGAGTGTACAAACTTTCAAGAACAAGGGCCTAGCAAATGCAAAATTGGAAGAACAAGTGTCTAGCGAGTGCAAAATTGCAAGAACAAGGGCCTAGCGTGTGCAAAATTTCAAGAACAAGGGCCTAGCGAGTGCAAAATTGCAAGAACAAGGGCCTAGCGCGTGCAAAATAGCAAGAACAAGGGTCTAGCGTGTGCAAAATTTTAAGAACAAGGGCCTAGCAAGTGCAAAATTTCAAGAACAAGGGCCTAGCGTGTGCAAAATTGCAAGAACAAGGGCCTAGCGAGTGCAAAATTGGAAGAACAAGGGACTAGCGTGTGCAAAATTGCAAGAACAAGGGCCTAGCGAGTGCAAAATTGGAAGAACAAGGGCCTAGCATGTGCAAAATAGCAAGAACAAGGGCATAGCCTGTGCAAAAATTCAAGAACAAGGGCCTAGCGTGTGCAGCATTTCAAGAACAAGAGCCTTGCGAGTGCAAAATTGGAAGAACAAGGGCTTAGCGTGTGCAAAATAGCAAGAACAAGGGCCTAGCGAGTGCAAAATTGGAAGAACAAGGGCCTAGCGAGTGCAAAAGTTCAAGAACAAGGGCCTAGCGTGGGCAAAATTGCAAGAACAAGGGCCTAGCGTGTGCAAAATTGCAAGAACAAGGGCCTAGCGAGTGCAAAATTGGAAGAACAAGGGCCTAGTGTGTACAAAATTGCAAAAACAAGGGCCTAGCGAGTGCAAAATTGGAAGAACAAGAGCCTAGCATGTGCAAAATAGCAAGAACAAGGGTCTAGAGTGTGCAAAATTTCGAGAACAAGGGCCTAGCATGTGCAACATTTCAAGAACAAGGGCCTAGCGTGTGCAAAATTGCAAGAACAAGGGCCTAGCGTGTGCAAAATTGCAAGAACAAGGGCCTGGCGAGTGCAAAATTGGAAGAACAAGGGCCTAGCGTGTGTAAAATTGCAAGAACAAGGGCCTAGCGTGTTGAAACTTCAAGAACAAGGACCTAGCGAGTGCAAAATTTATAGAACAAGGGCCTAGCGAGTGCAAAATTGGAAGAACAAGGGCCTAGCGAGTGCAAAATTGGAAGAACAAGGGCCTAGCGAGGTCAATATTGGAAGAACAAGGGCCTAGCGTGTGCAAAATAGCAAGAACAAGGGCCTAGCGAGTGCAAAATTGGAAGAACAAGGGCCTAGCGAGTGCAAAATTTCAAGAACAAGGGCCTAGCGTGGGCAAAATTGCAAGAACAAGGGCCTAGCGTGTGCAAAATTGCAAGAACAAGGGCCTAGCGAGTGCAAAATTGGAAGAACAAGGGCCTAGCGTGTACAAAATTGCAAGAACAAGGGCCTAGCGAGTGCAAAATTGGAAGAACAAGAGCCGAGCGTGTGCAAAATAGCAAGAACAAGGGTCTAGCGTGTGCAAAATTTCGAGAACAAGGGCCAAGCGTGTGCAACATTTCAAGAACAAGGGCCTAGCGTGTGCAAAATTGCAAGAACAAGGGCCTAGCGTGTGCAAAATTGCAAGAACAAGGGCCTAGCGAGTGCAAAATTGGAAGAACAAGGGCCTAGCGTGTGTAAAATTGCAAGAACAGGGGACTAGCGTGTGCAAAATTTCAAGAACAAAAGCCTAGCGAGTGCAAATTTGGAAGAACAAGTGCCTAGTGTGTGCAAAATTGCAAGAACAAGGGCCTAGCGTGTTGAAACTTCAAGAACAAGGACCTAGCGAGTGCAAAATTTATAGAACAAGGGCCTAGCGAGTGCAAAATTGGAAGAACAAGGGCCTAGCGAGTGCAAAATTGGAAGAACAAGGGCCTAGCGAGGTCAATATTGGAAGAACAAGGGCCTAGCGTGTGCAAAATAGCAAGAACAAGGGCCTAGCGAGTGCAAAATTGGAAGAACAAGGGCCTAGCGAGTGCAAAATTTCAAGAACAAGGGCCTAGCGTGGGCAAAATTGCAAGAACAAGGGCCTAGCGTGTGCAAAATTGCAAGAACAAGGGCCTAGCGAGTGCAAAATTGGAAGAACAAGGGCCTAGCGTGTACAAAATTGCAAGAACAAGGGCCTAGCGAGTGCAAAATTGGAAGAACAAGAGCCGAGCGTGTGCAAAATAGCAAGAACAAGGGTCTAGCGTGTGCAAAATTTCGAGAACAAGGGCCTAGCGTGTGCAACATTTCAAGAACAAGGGCCTAGCGTGTGCAAAATTGCAAGAACAAGGGCCTAGCGTGTGCAAAATTGCAAGAACAAGGGCCTAGCGAGTGCAAAATTGGAAGAACAAGGGCCTAGCGTGTGTAAAATTGCAAGAACAGGGGACTAGCGTGTGAAAAATTTCAAGAACAAAAGCTTAGCGAGTGCAAATTTGGAAGAACAAGTGCCTAGTGTGTGCAAAATTGCAAGAACAAGGGCCTAGCGTGTGGAAAACTTCAAGAACAAGGACCTAGCAAGTGCAAAAATTTTAGAACAAGGGCCTAGCGAGTGCAAAATTGGAAGAACAAGGGCCTAGCGAGTACAAAATTGGAAGAACAAGGGCCTAGCGTGGGCAAAATTGGAAGAACAAGGGCCTAGCGTGTGCAAAATAGCAATAACAAGGGCCTAGCGTGTGCAAAACTTCAAGAACAAGGGCCTTGCGAGTGCAAAATTTCAAAAACAAGGGCCTAGCGTGTGTTAAATTGCAAGAACAAAGGCCTAGCGTGTGCAAAATTGCAAGAACAAGGGCCTAGCGAGTGCAATATTGGAAGAAGAAGGGCCTAGCGTGTGCACAATGGCAAGAACAAGGGCCTAGCGAGTGCAAAACTGGAAGAACAAGGGCCTACTGTGTGCAAAAAAGCAAGAACAAGGGCCTAGCATGTGCAAAATTGGAAGAACAAGGGCCTAGCGTGTGCAAAATTGCAAGAACAAGGGCCTAGCAAGTGCAAAATTGGAAGAACAAGGGCCTAGCGAGTGCAAAATTGGAAGAACAAGGGCCTAGCGAGTGCAAAAGTTCAAGAACAAGGGCCTAGCGTGGGCAAAATTGCAAGAACAAGGGCCTAGCGTGTGCAAAATTGCAAGAACAAGGGCCTAGCGAGTGCAAAATTGGAAGAACAAGGGCCTAGCGTGTACAAAATTGCAAGAACAAGGGCCTAGCGAGTGCAAAATTGGAAGAACAAGAGCCTAGCGTGTGCAAAATAGCAAGAACAAGGGTCTAGAGTGTGCAAAATTTCGAGAACAAGGGCCTAGCGTGTGCAAACATTTCAAGAACAAGGGCCTAGCGTGTGCGAAATTGCAAGAACAAGGGCTTAGCGTGTGCAAAATTGCAAGAACAAGGGCCTGGCGAGTGCAAAATTGGAAGAACAAGGGCCTAGCGTGTGTAATATTGCAGGAACAGGGGACTAGCGTGTGCAAAATTTCAAGAACAAAAGCCTAGCGAGTGCAAATTTGGAAGAACAAGTGCCTAGTGTGTGCAAAATTGCAAGAACAAGGGCCTAGCGTGTGGAAAACTTCAAGAACAAGGACCTAGCGAGTGCAAAAATTATAGAACAAGGGCCTAGCGAGTGCAAAATTGGAAGAACAAGGGCCTAGCGAGTGCAAAATTGGAAGAACAAGGGCCTAGCGAGTGCAATATTGGAAGAACAAGGGCCTAGTGTGTGCAAAATAGCAATAACAAGGGCCTAGCGTGTGCAAAACTTCAAGAACAAGGGCCTAGCGAGTGCAAAATTTCAAAAACAAGGGCCTAGCGTGTGCTAAATTGCAAGAACAAAGGCCTAGCGTGTGCAAAATTGCAAGAACAAGGGCCTAGCGAGTGCAATATTGGAAGAACAAGGGCCTAGCGTGTGCAAAATGGCAAGAACAAGGGCCTAGCGAGTGCAAAACTGGAAGAACAAGGGCCTAGTGTGTGCAAAAAAGCAAGAACAAGGGCCTAAAGTGTGCAAAATTTCAAGAACAAGGGCCTAGCGAGTGCAAAATTTCAAGAACAAAGGCGTAGCGTGTGCAAAATTGCAAGAACAAGGGCCTAGCGTGCGCAAAATTGCAAGAACAAGGGCCTAGTGAGTGCAAAATTGGAAGAACAAGGGCCTAGCGTGTGCAAAATTGCAAGAACAGGGGCCTAGCATGTGCAAAATTTCAAGAACAAGGGCCTATCGAGTGCAAAATTGGAAGAACAAGGGCCTAGCGAGTGCAAAATTGGAAGAACAAGGGCCTAGCGAGTGCAATATTGGAAGAACAAGGGCCTAGCGTGTGCAAAATAGCAAGAACAAGGGCCTAGCGAGTGCAAAATTGGAAGAACAAGGGCCTAGCGAGTGCAAAATTTCAAGAACAAGGGCCTAGCGTGGGCAAAATTGCAAGAACAAGGGCCTAGCGTGTGCAAAATTGCAAGAACAAGGGCCTAGCGAGTGCAAAATTGGAAGAACAAGGGCCTAGCGTGTACAAAATTGCAAGAACAAGGGCCTAGCGAGTGCAAAATTGGAAGAACAAGAGCCTAGCGTGTGCAAAATAGCAAGAACAAGGGTCTAGCATGTGCAAAATTTCGAGAACAAGGGCCTAGCGTGTGCAACATTTCAAGAACAAGGGCCTAGCGTGTGCAAAATTGCAAGAACAAGGGCCTAGCGTGTGCAAAATTGCAAGAACAAGGGCCTAGCGAGTGCAAAATTGGAAGAACAAGGGCCTAGCGTGTGCAAAATTGCAAGAACAGGGGACTAGCATGTGAAAAATTTCAAGAACAAAAGCTTAGCGAGTTCAAATTTGGAAGAACAAGTGCCTAGTGTGTGCAAAATTGCAAGAACAAGGGCCTAGCGTGTGGAAAACTTCAAGAACAAGGACCTAGCGAGTGCAAAATTTATAGAACAAGGGCCTAGCGAGTGCAAAATCGGAAAAACAAGGGCCTAGCGAGTGCAAAATTGGAAGAACAAGGGCCTAGCGTGGGCAAAATTGGAAGAACAAGGGCCTAGCGTGTGCAAAATAGCAATAACAAGGGCCTAGCGTGTGCAAAACTTCAAGAACAAGGGCGTAGCGAGTGCAAAATTTCAAAAACAAGGGCCTAGCGTGTGCTAAATTGCAAGAACAAAGGCCTAGCGTGTGCAAAATTGCAAGAACAAGGGCCTAGCGAGTGCAAAATTGGAAGAACAAGGGCCTAGCGTGTGTAAAATTGCAAGAACAGGGGACTAGCGTGTGCAAAATTTCAAGAACAAAAGCCTAGCGAGTGCAAATTTGGAAGAACAAGTGCCTAGTGTGTGCAAAATTGCAAGAACAAGGGCCTAGCGTGTGGAAAACTTCAAGAACAAGGACCTAGAAAGTGCAAAATTGCAAGAACAAGGGCCTAGCGAGTGCAAAATTGGAAGAACAAGGGCCTAGCGAGTGCAAAATTGGAAGAACAAGGGCCTAGCGAGTGCAATATTGGAAGAACAAGGGCCTAGCGTGTGCAAAATAGCAAAAACAAGGGCCTAGCGTGTGCAAAACTTCAAGAACAAGGACCTAGCGAGTGCAAAATTTCAAAAACAAGGGCCTAGCGTGTGCTAAATTGCAAGAACAAAGGCCTAGCGTGTGCAAAATTGCAAGAACAAGGGCCTAGCGAGTGCAATATTGGAAGAACAAGGGCCTAGCGTGTGCAAAATGGCAAGAACAAGGGCCTAGCGAGTGCAAAACTGGAAGAACAAGGGCCTAGTGTGTGCAAAAAAGCAAGAACAAGGGCCTAGCGTGTGCAAAATTTCAAGAACAAGGGCCTAGCGAGTGCAAAATTTCAAGAACAAAGGCGTAGCGTGTGCAAAATTGCGAGAACAAGGGCCTAGCGTGCGCAAAATTGCAAGAACAAGGGTCTAGAGTGTGCAAAATTTTGAGAACGAGGGCCTAGCGTGTGCAAACATTTCAAGAACAAGGGCCTAGCGTGTGCAAAATTGGAAGAACAAGGGCCTAGCGTGTGCAAAATTGCAAGAACAAGGGCCTGACGAGTGCAAAATTGGAAGAACAAGGGCCTAGCGTGTGTAAAATTGCAGGAACAGGGGACTAGCGTGTGCAAAATTTCAAGAACAAAAGCCTAGCGAGTGCAAATTTGGAAGAACAAGTGCCTAGTGTGTGCAAAATTGCAAGAACAAGGGCCTAGCGTGTGGAAAACTTCAAGAACAAGGACCTAGCGAGTGCAAAATTTATAGAACAAGGGCCTAGCGAGTGCAAAATTGGAAGAACAAGGGCCTAGCGAGTGCAAAATTGGAAGAACAAGGGCCTAGCGAGTGCAATATTGGAAGAACAAGGGCCTAGCGTGTGCAAAATAGCAAAAACAAGGGTCTAGCGTGTGCAAAACTTCAAGAACAAGGGACTAGCGAGTGCAAAATTTCAAAAACAAGGGCCTAGCGTGTGCTAAATTGCAAGAACAAAGGCCTAGCGTGTGCAAAATTGCAAGAACAAGGGCCTAGCGAGTGCAATATTGGAAGAACAAGGGCCTAGCGTGTGCAAAATGGCAAGAACAAGGGCCTAGCGAGTGCAAAACTGGAAGAACAAGGGCCTAGTGTGTGCAAAAAAGCAAGAACAAGGGCCTAGCGTGTGCAAAATTTCAAGAACAAGGGCCTAGCGAGTGCAAAATTTCAAGAACAAAGGCGTAGCGTGTGCAAAATTGCAAGAACAAGGGCCTAGCGTGCGCAAAATTGCAAGAACAAGGGCCTAGTGAGTGCAAAATTGGAAGAACAAGGGCCTAGCGTGTACAAAATTGTAAGAACAGGGGCCTAGCATGTGCAAAATTTCAAGAACAAGGGCCTATCGAGTGCAAAATTGGAAGAACAAGGGCCTAGCGAGTGCAAAATTGGAAGAACAAGGGCCTAGCGAGTGCAATATTGGAAGATTAAGGGCCTAGCGTGTGCAAAATAGCAAGAACAAGGGCCTAGCGAGTGCAAAATTGGAAGAACAAGGGCCTAGCGAGTGCAAAATTTCAAGAACAAAAAGAGCTGGAATCTCGTCCCAAGGTATCTAGGAATGCGGCAAATACGATCGTACTGGGCGGTCCAAGATCCGAGTAACATTGCTTCATATTTTATACCGGTACGGATTTCGCAGCTTCCCGGGCTCACAAACGCCCTTATATGGGGACGGTTTTTTCATGCGGCGGGCCCGTTTGAAGGCAAAACGAGCTGGAATCTCGTCCCAAGGTATCTAGGAATGTGGCAAATACGATCGTACTGGGCGGTCCAAGATCCGAGTAACATTGCTTCACATTTTATACTGGTACGGATTTTGCAGCTTCCCGGGCTCACAAACGCCCTTATATGGGGACGGTTTTTCATGCGGCGGGCCCGTTTGAAGGCAAAAAGAGCTGGAATCTCGTCCCAAGGTATCTAGGAATGTGGCAAATACGATCGTACTGGGCGGTCCAAGGTCCGAGTAACATTGCTTCACATTTTATACCGGTATGGATTTCGCAGCTTCCCGGGCTCACAAACGCCCTTATATGGGGACGGTTTTTCATGCGGCGGGCCCGTTTGTAGGCAAAAAGAGCTGGAATCTCGTCCCAAGGTATCTAGGAATGTGGCAAATACGATCGTACTGGGCGGTCCAAGGTCCGAGTAACATTGCTTCACATTTTATACCGGTATGGATTTCGCAGCTTCCTGGGCTCACAAACGCCCTTATATGGGGACGGGTTTTCATGCGGCGGGCCCGTTTGTAGGCAAAAAGAGCTGGAATCTCGTCCCAAGGTATCTAGGAATGTGGCAAATACGATCGTACTGGGCGGTCCAAGGTCCGAGTAACATTGCTTCACATTTTATACCGGTATGGATTTCGCAGCTTCCCGGGCTCACAAACGCCCTTATATGGGGACGGTTTTTCATGCGGCGGGCCCGTTTGAAGGCAAAATGCGCTGGAATCTCGTCCCAAGGTATCTAGGAATGTGGCAAATATGATCGTACTGGGCGGTCCAAGATCCGAGTAACATTGCTTCACATTTTATACCGGTACGGATTTCGCAGCTTCCCGGGCTCACAAACGCCCTTATATGGGGACGGTTTTTCATGCGGCGGGCCCGTTTGAAGGCAAAATGCGCTGGAATCTCGTCCCAAGGTATCTAGGAATGTGGCAAATATGATCGTACTGGGCGGTCCAAGATCCGAGTAACATTGCTTCACATTTTATACCGGTACGGATTTCGCAGCTTCCCGGGCTCACAAACGCCCTTATATGGGGACGGTTTTTCATGCGGCGGGCCCGTTTGAAGACAAAAAGAGCTGGAATCTCGTCCCAAGGTATCTAGGAATGTGGCAAATACGATCGTACTGGGCGGTCGAAGGTCCGAGTAACATTGCTTCACATTTTATACCGGTATGGATTTCGCAGCTTCCCGGGCTCACAAACGCCCTTATATGGGGACGGTTTTTCATGCTGCGGGCCCGTTTGAAGGCAAAATGCGCTGGAATCTCGTCCCAAGGTATCTAGGAATGTGGCAAATATGATCGTACTGGGCGGTCCAAGATCCGAGTAACATTGCTTCACATTTTATACCGGTACGGATTTCGCAGCTTCCCGGGCTCACAAACGCCCTTATATGGGGACGATTTTTCATGCGGCGGGCCCGTTTGAAGGCAAAATGCGCTGGAATCTCGTCCCAAGGTATCTAGGAATGTGGCAAATATGATCGTACTGGGCGGTCCAAGATCCGAGTAGCATTGCTTCACATTTTATACCGGTACGGATTTCGCAGCTTCCCGGGCTCACAAACGCCCTTATATGGGGACGGTTTTTCATGCTGCGGGCCCGTTTGAAGGCAAAATGCGCTGGAATCTCGTCCCAAGGTATCTAGGAATGTGGCAAATATGATCGTACTGGGCGGTCCAAGATCCGAGTAACATTGCTTCACATTTTATACCGGTACGGATTTCGCAGCTTCCCGGGCTCACAAACGCCCTTATATGGGGACGATTTTTCATGCGGCGGGCCCGTTTGAAGGCAAAATGCGCTGGAATCTCGTCCCAAGGTATCTAGGAATGTGGCAAATATGATCGTACTGGGCGGTCCAAGATCCGAGTAACATTGCTTCACATTTTATACCGGTACGGATTTCGCAGCTTCCCGGGCTCACAAACGCCCTTATATGGGGACGGTTTTTTCATGCGGCGGGCCCGTTTGAAGACAAAAAGAGCTGGAATCTCGTCCCAAGGTATCTAGGAATGTGGCAAATACGATCGTACTGGGCGGTCGAAGGATCCGAGTAACATTGCTTCACATTTTATACCGGTATGGATTTCGCAGCTTCCCGGGCTCACAAACACCCTTATATGGGGACGGTTTTTCATGCTGCGGGCCCGTTTGAAGGCAAAATGCGCTGGAATCTCGTCCCAAGGTATCTAGGAATGTGGCAAATATGATCGTACTGGGCGGTCCAAGATCCGAGTAACATTGCTTCACATTTTATACCGGTACGGATTTCGCAGCTTCCCGGGCTCACAAACGCCCTTATATGGGGACGGTTTTTTATGCGGCGGGCCCGTTTGAAGGCAAAACGAGCTGGAATCTCGTCCCAAGGTATCTAGGAATGTGGCAAATACGATCGTACTGGGCGGTCCAAGATCCGAGTAACATTGCTTCACATTTTATACTGGTACGGATTTCGCAGCTTCCCGGGCTCACAAACGCCCTTATATGGGGACGGTTTTTTCATGCGGCGGGCCCGTTTGAAGGCAAAAGAGCTGGAATCTCGTCCCAAGGTATCTAGGAATGTGGCAAATACGATCGTACTGGGCGGTCCAAGGTCCGAGTAACATTGCTTCACATTTTATACCGGTATGGATTTCGCAGCTTCCCGGGCTCACAAACGCCCTTATATGGGGACGGTTTTTCATGCGGCGGGCCCGTTTGAAGGCAAAATGCGCTGGAATCTCGTCCCAAGGTATCTAGGAATGTGGCAAATATGATCGTACTGGGCGGTCCAAGATCCGAGTAACATTGCTTCACATTTTATACCGGTACGGATTTCGCAGCTTCCCGGGCTCACAAACGCCCTTATATGGGGACGATTTTTCATGCGGCGGGCCCGTTTGAAGGCAAAATGCGCTGGAATCTCGTCCCAAGGTATCTAGGAATGTGGCAAATATGATCGTACTGGGCGGTCCAAGATCCGAGTAACATTGCTTCACATTTTATACCGGTACGGATTTCGCAGCTTCCCGGGCTCACAAACGCCCTTATATGGGGACGGTTTTTCATGCGGCGGGCCCGTTTGAAGACAAAAAGAGCTGGAATCTCGTCCCAAGGTATCTAGGAATGTGGCAAATACGATCGTACTGGGCGGTCGAAGGTCCGAGTAACATTGCTTCACATTTTATACCGGTATGGATTTCGCAGCTTCCCGGGCTCACAAACGCCCTTATATGGGGACGGTTTTTCATGCTGCGGGCCCGTTTGAAGGCAAAATGCGCTGGAATCTCGTCCCAAGGTATCTAGGAATGTGGCAAATATGATCGTACTGGGCGGTCCAAGATCCGAGTAACATTGCTTCACATTTTATACCGGTACGGATTTCGCAGCTTCCCGGGCTCACAAACGCCCTTATATGGGGACGGTTTTTTTATGCGGCGGGCCCGTTTGAAGGCAAAACGAGCTGGAATCTCGTCCCAAGGTATCTAGGAATGTGGCAAATACGATCGTACTGGGCGGTCCAAGATCCGAGTAACATTGCTTCACATTTTATACTGGTACGGATTTCGCAGCTTCCCGGGCTCACAAACGCCCTTATATGGGGACGGTTTTTCATGCGGCGGGCCCGTTTGAAGGCAAAAGAGCTGGAATCTCGTCCCAAGGTATCTAGGAATGTGGCAAATACGATCGTACTGGGCGGTCCAAGGTCCGAGTAACATTGCTTCACATTTTATACCGGTATGGATTTCGCAGCTTCCCGGGCTCACAAA
The DNA here is from genome assembly GCA_948144175.1 of Closterium sp. NIES-65. Classification (NCBI taxonomy): domain Eukaryota; kingdom Viridiplantae; phylum Streptophyta; class Zygnematophyceae; order Desmidiales; family Closteriaceae; genus Closterium; species Closterium sp. NIES-65. The sequence goes on along the minus strand of CANXME010001224.1, from coordinate 21,367 downwards.
CGCCCTTATATGGGGACGGTTTTTTCATGCGGCGGGCCCGTTTGAAGGCAAAATGCGCTGGAATCTCGTCCCAAGGTATCTAGGAATGTGGCAAATATGATCGTACTGGGCGGTCCAAGATCCGAGTAACATTGCTTCACATTTTATACCGGTACGGATTTCGCAGCTTCCCGGGCTCACAAACGCCCTTATATGGGGACGGTTTTTCATGCGGCGGGCCCGTTTGAAGGCAAAATGCGCTGGAATCTCGTCCAAGGTATCTAGGAATGTGGCAAATATGATCGTACTGGGCGGTCCAAGATCCGAGTAACATTGCTTCACATTTTATACCGGTACGGATTTCGCAGCTTCCCGGGCTCACAAACGCCCTTATATGGGGACGGTTTTTTCATGCGGCGGGCCCGTTTGAAGACAAAAAGAGCTGGAATCTCGTCCCAAGGTATCTAGGAATGTGGCAAATACGATCGTACTGGGCGGTCGAAGGTCCGAGTAACATTGCTTCACATTTTATACCGGTATGGATTTCGCAGCTTCCCGGGCTCACAAACGCCCTTATATGGGGACGGTTTTTCATGCTGCGGGCCCGTTTGAAGGCAAAATGCGCTGGAATCTCGTCCCAAGGTATCTAGGAATGTGGCAAATATGATCGTACTGGGCGGTCCAAGATCCGAGTAACATTGCTTCACATTTTATACCGGTACGGATTTCGCAGCTTCCCGGGCTCACAAACGCCCTTATATGGGGACGGTTTTTTATGCGGCGGGCCCGTTTGAAGGCAAAACGAGCTGGAATCTCGTCCCAAGGTATCTAGGAATGTGGCAAATACGATCGTACTGGGCGGTCCAAGATCCGAGTAACATTGCTTCACATTTTATACTGGTACGGATTTCGCAGCTTCCCGGGCTCACAAACGCCCTTATATGGGGACGGTTTTTCATGCGGCGGGCCCGTTTGAAGGCAAAAGAGCTGGAATCTCGTCCCAAGGTATCTAGGAATGTGGCAAATACGATCGTACTGGGCGGTCCAAGGTCCGAGTAACATTGCTTCACATTTTATACCGGTATGGATTTCGCAGCTTCCCGGGCTCACAAACGCCCTTATATGGGGACGGTTTTTTCATGCGGCGGGCCCGTTTGAAGGCAAAATGCGCTGGAATCTCGTCCCAAGGTATCTAGGAATGTGGCAAATATGATCGTACTGGGCGGTCCAAGATCCGAGTAACATTGCTTCACATTTTATACCGGTACGGATTTCGCAGCTTCCCGGGCTCACAAACGCCCTTATATGGGGACGGTTTTTCATGCGGCGGGCCCGTTTGAAGGCAAAATGCGCTGGAATCTCGTCCCAAGGTATCTAGGAATGTGGCAAATATGATCGTACTGGGCGGTCCAAGATCCGAGTAACATTGCTTCACATTTTATACCGGTACGGATTTCGCAGCTTCCCGGGCTCACAAACGCCCTTATATGGGGACGGTTTTTCATGCGGCGGGCCCGTTTGAAGACAAAAAGAGCTGGAATCTCGTCCCAAGGTATCTAGGAATGTGGCAAATACGATCGTACTGGGCGGTCGAAGGTCCGAGTAACATTGCTTCACATTTTATACCGGTATGGATTTCGCAGCTTCCCGGGCTCACAAACGCCCTTATATGGGGACGGTTTTTCATGCTGCGGGCCCGTTTGAAGGCAAAATGCGCTGGAATCTCGTCCCAAGGTATCTAGGAATGTGGCAAATATGATCGTACTGGGCGGTCCAAGATCCGAGTAACATTGCTTCACATTTTATACCGGTACGGATTTCGCAGCTTCCCGGGCTCACAAACGCCCTTATATGGGGACGATTTTTCATGCGGCGGGCCCGTTTGAAGGCAAAATGCGCTGGAATCTCGTCCCAAGGTATCTAGGAATGTGGCAAATATGATCGTACTGGGCGGTCCAAGATCCGAGTAACATTGCTTCACATTTTATACCGGTACGGATTTCGCAGCTTCCCGGGCTCACAAACGCCCTTATATGGGGACGATTTTTCATGCGGCGGGCCCGTTTGAAGGCAAAATGCGCTGGAATCTCGTCCCAAGGTATCTAGGAATGTGGCAAATATGATCGTACTGGGCGGTCCAAGATCCGAGTAACATTGCTTCACATTTTATACCGGTACGGATTTCGCAGCTTCCCGGGCTCACAAACGCCCTTATATGGGGACGGTTTTTCATGCGGCGGGCCCGTTTGAAGGCAAAATGCGCTGGAATCTCGTCCCAAGGTATCTAGGAATGTGGCAAATATGATCGTACTGGGCGGTCCAAGATCCGAGTAACATTGCTTCACATTTTATACCGGTACGGATTTCGCAGCTTCCCGGGCTCACAAACGCCCTTATATGGGGACGGTTTTTTCATGCGGCGGGCCCGTTTGAAGACAAAAAGAGCTGGAATCTCGTCCCAAGGTATCTAGGAATGTGGCAAATACGATCGTACTGGGCGGTCGAAGGTCCGAGTAACATTGCTTCACATTTTATACCGGTATGGATTTCGCAGCTTCCCGGGCTCACAAACGCCCTTATATGGGGACGGTTTTTTCATGCTGCGGGCCCGTTTGAAGGCAAAATGCGCTGGAATCTCGTCCCAAGGTATCTAGGAATGTGGCAAATATGATCGTACTGGGCGGTCCAAGATCCGAGTAACATTGCTTCACATTTTATACCGGTACGGATTTCGCAGCTTCCCGGGCTCACAAACGCCCTTATATGGGGACGATTTTTCATGCGGCGGGCCCGTTTGAAGGCAAAATGCGCTGGAATCTCGTCCCAAGGTATCTAGGAATGTGGCAAATATGATCGTACTGGGCGGTCCAAGATCCGAGTAACATTGCTTCACATTTTATACCGGTACGGATTTCGCAGCTTCCCGGGCTCACAAACGCCCTTATATGGGGACGATTTTTTCATGCGGCGGGCCCGTTTGAAGGCAAAATGCGCTGGAATCTCGTCCCAAGGTATCTAGGAATGTGGCAAATATGATCGTACTGGGCGGTCCAAGATCCGAGTAACATTGCTTCACATTTTATACCGGTACGGATTTCGCAGCTTCCCGGGCTCACAAACGCCCTTATATGGGGACGATTTTTCATGCGGCGGGCCCGTTTGAAGGCAAAATGCGCTGGAATCTCGTCCCAAGGTATCTAGGAATGTGGCAAATATGATCGTACTGGGCGGTCCAAGATCCGAGTAACATTGCTTCACATTTTATACCGGTACGGATTTCGCAGCTTCCCGGGCTCACAAACGCCCTTATATGGGGACGGTTTTTCATGCGGCGGGCCCGTTTGAAGGCAAAATGCGCTGGAATCTCGTCCCAAGGTATCTAGGAATGTGGCAAATATGATCGTACTGGGCGGTCCAAGATCCGAGTAACATTGCTTCACATTTTATACCGGTACGGATTTCGCAGCTTCCCGGGCTCACAAACGCCCTTATATGGGGACGGTTTTTCATGCGGCGGGCCCGTTTGAAGACAAAAAGAGCTGGAATCTCGTCCCAAGGTATCTAGGAATGTGGCAAATACGATCGTACTGGGCGGTCGAAGGTCCGAGTAACATTGCTTCACATTTTATACCGGTATGGATTTCGCAGCTTCCCGGGCTCACAAACGCCCTTATATGGGGACGGTTTTTCATGCTGCGGGCCCGTTTGAAGGCAAAATGCGCTGGAATCTCGTCCCAAGGTATCTAGGAATGTGGCAAATATGATCGTACTGGGCGGTCCAAGATCCGAGTAACATTGCTTCACATTTTATACCGGTACGGATTTCGCAGCTTCCCGGGCTCACAAACGCCCTTATATGGGGACGATTTTTTCATGCGGCGGGCCCGTTTGAAGGCAAAATGCGCTGGAATCTCGTCCCAAGGTATCTAGGAATGTGGCAAATATGATCGTACTGGGCGGTCCAAGATCCGAGTAACATTGCTTCACATTTTATACCGGTACGGATTTCGCAGCTTCCCGGGCTCACAAACGCCCTTATATGGGGACGATTTTTTCATGCGGCGGGCCCGTTTGAAGGCAAAATGCGCTGGAATCTCGTCCCAAGGTATCTAGGAATGTGGCAAATATGATCGTACTGGGCGGTCCAAGATCCGAGTAACATTGCTTCACATTTTATACCGGTACGGATTTCGCAGCTTCCCGGGCTCACAAACGCCCTTATATGGGGACGGTTTTTCATGCGGCGGGCCCGTTTGAAGACAAAAAGAGCTGGAATCTCGTCCCAAGGTATCTAGGAATGTGGCAAATACGATCGTACTGGGCGGTCGAAGGTCCGAGTAACATTGCTTCACATTTTATACCGGTATGGATTTCGCAGCTTCCCGGGCTCACAAACACCCTTATATGGGGACGGTTTTTCATGCTGCGGGCCCGTTTGAAGGCAAAATGCGCTGGAATCTCGTCCCAAGGTATCTAGGAATGTGGCAAATATGATCGTACTGGGCGGTCCAAGATCCGAGTAACATTGCTTCACATTTTATACCGGTACGGATTTCGCAGCTTCCCGGGCTCACAAACGCCCTTATATGGGGACGGTTTTTTATGCGGCGGGCCCGTTTGAAGGCAAAACGAGCTGGAATCTCGTCCCAAGGTATCTAGGAATGTGGCAAATACGATCGTACTGGGCGGTCCAAGATCCGAGTAACATTGCTTCACATTTTATACTGGTACGGATTTCGCAGCTTCCCGGGCTCACAAACGCCCTTATATGGGGACGGTTTTTTCATGCGGCGGGCCCGTTTGAAGGCAAAAGAGCTGGAATCTCGTCCCAAGGTATCTAGGAATGTGGCAAATACGATCGTACTGGGCGGTCCAAGGTCCGAGTAACATTGCTTCACATTTTATACCGGTATGGATTTCGCAGCTTCCCGGGCTCACAAACGCCCTTATATGGGGACGGTTTTTTCATGCGGCGGGCCCGTTTGAAGGCAAAATGCGCTGGAATCTCGTCCCAAGGTATCTAGGAATGTGGCAAATATGATCGTACTGGGCGGTCCAAGATCCGAGTAACATTGCTTCACATTTTATACCGGTACGGATTTCGCAGCTTCCCGGGCTCACAAACGCCCTTATATGGGGACGATTTTTCATGCGGCGGGCCCGTTTGAAGGCAAAATGCGCTGGAATCTCGTCCCAAGGTATCTAGGAATGTGGCAAATATGATCGTACTGGGCGGTCCAAGATCCGAGTAACATTGCTTCACATTTTATACCGGTACGGATTTCGCAGCTTCCCGGGCTCACAAACGCCCTTATATGGGGACGGTTTTTTCATGCGGCGGGCCCGTTTGAAGACAAAAAGAGCTGGAATCTCGTCCCAAGGTATCTAGGAATGTGGCAAATACGATCGTACTGGGCGGTCGAAGGTCCGAGTAACATTGCTTCACATTTTATACCGGTATGGATTTCGCAGCTTCCCGGGCTCACAAACGCCCTTATATGGGGACGGTTTTTTCATGCTGCGGGCCCGTTTGAAGGCAAAATGCGCTGGAATCTCGTCCCAAGGTATCTAGGAATGTGGCAAATATGATCGTACTGGGCGGTCCAAGATCCGAGTAACATTGCTTCACATTTTATACCGGTACGGATTTCGCAGCTTCCCGGGCTCACAAACGCCCTTATATGGGGACGGTTTTTTATGCGGCGGGCCCGTTTGAAGGCAAAACGAGCTGGAATCTCGTCCCAAGGTATCTAGGAATGTGGCAAATACGATCGTACTGGGCGGTCCAAGATCCGAGTAACATTGCTTCACATTTTATACTGGTACGGATTTCGCAGCTTCCCGGGCTCACAAACGCCCTTATATGGGGACGGTTTTTCATGCGGCGGGCCCGTTTGAAGGCAAAAGAGCTGGAATCTCGTCCCAAGGTATCTAGGAATGTGGCAAATACGATCGTACTGGGCGGTCCAAGGTCCGAGTAACATTGCTTCACATTTTATACCGGTATGGATTTCGCAGCTTCCCGGGCTCACAAACGCCCGTATATGGGGACGGTTTTTCATGCGGCGGGCCCGTTTGAAGGCAAAATGCGCTGGAATCTCGTCCCAAGGTATCTAGGAATGTGGCAAATATGATCGTACTGGGCGGTCCAAGATCCGAGTAACATTGCTTCACATTTTATACCGGTACGGATTTCGCAGCTTCCCGGGCTCACAAACGCCCTTATATGGGGACGGTTTTTCATGCGGCGGGCCCGTTTGAAGGCAAAATGCGCTGGAATCTCGTCCCAAGGTATCTAGGAATGTGGCAAATATGATCGTACTGGGCGGTCCAAGATCCGAGTAACATTGCTTCACATTTTTTACCGGTACGGATTTCGCAGCTTCCCGGGCTCACAAACGCCCTTATATGGGGACGGTTTTTCATGCGGCGGGCCCGTTTGAAGACAAAAAGAGCTGGAATCTCGTCCCAAGGTATCTAGGAATGTGGCAAATACGATCGTACTGGGCGGTCGAAGGTCCGAGTAACATTGCTTCACATTTTATACCGGTATGGATTTCGCAGCTTCCCGGGCTCACAAACGCCCTTATATGGGGACGGTTTTTCATGCTGCGGGCCTGTTTGAAGGCAAAATGCGCTGGAATCTCGTCCCAAGGTATCTAGGAATGTGGCAAATATGATCGTACTGGGCGGTCCAAGATCCGAGTAACATTGCTTCACATTTTATACCGGTACGGATTTCGCAGCTTCCCGGGCTCACAAACGCCCTTATATGGGGACGGTTTTTTATGCGGCGGGCCCGTTTGAAGGCAAAACGAGCTGGAATCTCGTCCCAAGGTATCTACGAATGTGGCAAATACGATCGTACTGGGCGGTCCAAGATCCGAGTAACATTGCTTCACATTTTATACTGGTACGGATTTCGCAGCTTCCCGGGCTCACAAACGCCCTTATATGGGGACGGTTTTTCATGCGGCGGGCCCGTTTGAAGGCAAAAGAGCTGGAATCTCGTCCCAAGGTATCTAGGAATGTGGCAAATACGATCGTACTGGGCGGTCCAAGGTCCGAGTAACATTGCTTCACATTTTATACCGGTATGGATTTCGCAGCTTCCCGGGCTCACAAACGCCCTTATATGGGGACGGTTTTTTCATGCGGCGGGCCCGTTTGAAGGCAAAATGCGCTGGAATCTCGTCCCAAGGTATCTAGGAATGTGGCAAATATGATCGTACTGGGCGGTCCAAGATCCGAGTAACATTGCTTCACATTTTATACCGGTACGGATTTCGCAGCTTCCCGGGCTCACAAACGCCCTTATATGGGGACGGTTTTTCATGCGGCGGGCCCGTTTGAAGGCAAAATGCGCTGGAATCTCGTCCCAAGGTATCTAGGAATGTGGCAAATATGATCGTACTGGGCGGTCCAAGATCCGAGTAACATTGCTTCACATTTTATACCGGTACGGATTTCGCAGCTTCCCGGGCTCACAAACGCCCTTATATGGGGACGGTTTTTCATGCGGCGGGCCCGTTTGAAGACAAAAAGAGCTGGAATCTCGTCCCAAGGTATCTAGGAATGTGGCAAATACGATCGTACTGGGCGGTCGAAGGTCCGAGTAACATTGCTTCACATTTTATACCGGTATGGATTTCGCAGCTTCCCGGGCTCACAAACGCCCTTATATGGGGACGGTTTTTCATGCTGCGGGCCCGTTTGAAGGCAAAATGCGCTGGAATCTCGTCCCAAGGTATCTAGGAATGTGGCAAATATGATCGTACTGGGCGGTCCAAGATCCGAGTAACATTGCTTCACATTTTATACCGGTACGGATTTCGCAGCTTCCCGGGCTCACAAACGCCCTTATATGGGGACGGTTTTTTCATGCGGCGGGCCCGTTTGAAGACAAAAAGAGCTGGAATCTCGTCCCAAGGTATCTAGGAATGTGGCAAATACGATCGTACTGGGCGGTCGAAGGTCCGAGTAACATTGCTTCACATTTTATACCGGTATGGATTTCGCAGCTTCCCGGGCTCACAAACGCCCTTATATGGGGACGGTTTTTCATGCTGCGGGCCCGTTTGAAGGCAAAATGCGCTGGAATCTCGTCCCAAGGTATCTAGGAATGTGGCAAATATGATCGTACTGGGCGGTCCAAGATCCGAGTAACATTGCTTCACATTTTATACCGGTACGGATTTCGCAGCTTCCCGGGCTCACAAACGCCCTTATATGGGGACGGTTTTTTCATGCGGCGGGCCCGTTTGAAGACAAAAAGAGCTGGAATCTCGTCCCAAGGTATCTAGGAATGTGGCAAATACGATCGTACTGGGCGGTCGAAGGTCCGAGTAACATTGCTTCACATTTTATACCGGTATGGATTTCGCAGCTTCCCGGGCTCACAAACGCCCTTATATGGGGACGGTTTTTCATGCTGCGGGCCCGTTTGAAGGCAAAATGCGCTGGAATCTCGTCCCAAGGTATCTAGGAATGTGGCAAATATGATCGTACTGGGCGGTCCAAGATCCGAGTAACATTGCTTCACATTTTATACCGGTACGGATTTCGCAGCTTCCCGGGCTCACAAACGCCCTTATATGGGGACGGTTTTTCATGCGGCGGGCCCGTTTGAAGACAAAAAGAGCTGGAATCTCGTCCCAAGGTATCTAGGAATGTGGCAAATACGATCGTACTGGGCGGTCGAAGGTCCGAGTAACATTGCTTCACATTTTATACCGGTATGGATTTCGCAGCTTCCCGGGCTCACAAACGCCCTTATATGGGGACGGTTTTTCATGCTGCGGGCCCGTTTGAAGGCAAAATGCGCTGGAATCTCGTCCCAAGGTATCTAGGAATGTGGCAAATATGATCGTACTGGGCGGTCCAAGATCCGAGTAACATTGCTTCACATTTTATACCGGTACGGATTTCGCAGCTTCCCGGGCTCACAAACGCCCTTATATGGGGACGGTTTTTTATGCGGCGGGCCCGTTTGAAGGCAAAACGAGCTGGAATCTCGTCCCAAGGTATCTAGGAATGTGGCCAATACGATCGTACTGGGCGGTCCAAGATCCGAGTAACATTGCTTCACATTTTATACTGGTACGGATTTCGCAGCTTCCCGGGCTCACAAACGCCCTTATATGGGGACGGTTTTTCATGCGGCGGGCCCGTTTGAAGGCAAAAGAGCTGGAATCTCGTCCCAAGGTATCTAGGAATGTGGCAAATACGATCGTACTGGGCGGTCGAAGGTCCGAGTAACATTGCTTCACATTTTATACCGGTATGGATTTCGCAGCTTCCCGGGCTCACAAACGCCCTTATATGGGGACGGTTTTTCATGCTGCGGGCCCGTTTGAAGGCAAAATGCGCTGGAATCTCGTCCCAAGGTATCTAGGAATGTGGCAAATATGATCGTACTGGGCGGTCCAAGATCCGAGTAACATTGCTTCACATTTTATACCGGTACGGATTTCGCAGCTTCCCGGGCTCACAAACGCCCTTATATGGGGACGGTTTTTCATGCGGCGGGCCCGTTTGAAGACAAAAAGAGCTGGAATCTCGTCCCAAGGTATCTAGGAATGTGGCAAATACGATCGTACTGGGCGGTCGAAGGTCCGAGTAACATTGCTTCACATTTTATACCGGTATGGATTTCGCAGCTTCCCGGGCTCACAAACGCCCTTATATGGGGACGGTTTTTCATGCTGCGGGCCCGTTTGAAGGCAAAATGCGCTGGAATCTCGTCCCAAGGTATCTAGGAATGTGGCAAATATGATCGTACTGGGCGGTCCAAGATCCGAGTAACATTGCTTCACATTTTATACCGGTACGGATTTCGCAGCTTCCCGGGCTCACAAACGCCCTTATATGGGGACGGTTTTTTATGCGGCGGGCCCGTTTGAAGGCAAAACGAGCTGGAATCTCGTCCCAAGGTATCTAGGAATGTGGCAAATACGATCGTACTGGGCGGTCCAAGATCCGAGTAACATTGCTTCACATTTTATACTGGTACGGATTTCGCAGCTTCCCGGGCTCACAAACGCCCTTATATGGGGACGGTTTTTCATGCGGCGGGCCCGTTTGAAGGCAAAAGAGCTGGAATCTCGTCCCAAGGTATCTAGGAATGTGGCAAATACGATCGTACTGGGCGGTCCAAGGTCCGAGTAACATTGCTTCACATTTTATACCGGTATGGATTTCGCAGCTTCCCGGGCTCACAAACGCCCTTATATGGGGACGGTTTTTCATGCGGCGGGCCCGTTTGAAGGCAAAATGCGCTGGAATCTCGTCCCAAGGTATCTAGGAATGTGGCAAATATGATCGTACTGGGCGGTCCAAGATCCGAGTAACATTGCTTCACATTTTATACCGGTACGGATTTCGCAGCTTCCCGGGCTCACAAACGCCCTTATATGGGGACGGTTTTTCATGCGGCGGGCCCGTTTGAAGGCAAAATGCGCTGGAATCTCGTCCCAAGGTATCTAGGAATGTGGCAAATATGATCGTACTGGGCGGTCCAAGATCCGAGTAACATTGCTTCACATTTTATACCGGTACGGATTTCGCAGCTTCCCGGGCTCACAAACGCCCTTATATGGGGACGGTTTTTCATGCGGCGGGCCCGTTTGAAGACAAAAAGAGCTGGAATCTCGTCCCAAGGTATCTAGGAATGTGGCAAATACGATCGTACTGGGCGGTCGAAGGTCCGAGTAACATTGCTTCACATTTTATACCGGTATGGATTTCGCAGCTTCCCGGGCTCACAAACGCCCTTATATGGGGACGGTTTTTCATGCTGCGGGCCCGTTTGAAGGCAAAATGCGCTGGAATCTCGTCCCAAGGTATCTAGGAATGTGGCAAATATGATCGTACTGGGCGGTCCAAGATCCGAGTAACATTGCTTCACATTTTATACCGGTACGGATTTCGCAGCTTCCCGGGCTCACAAACGCCCTTATATGGGGACGATTTTTCATGCGGCGGGCCCGTTTGAAGGCAAAATGCGCTGGAATCTCGTCCCAAGGTATCTAGGAATGTGGCAAATATGATCGTACTGGGCGGTCCAAGATCCGAGTAACATTGCTTCACATTTTATACCGGTACGGATTTCGCAGCTTCCCGGGCTCACAAACGCCCTTATATGGGGACGGTTTTTCATGCGGCGGGCCCGTTTGAAGACAAAAAGAGCTGGAATCTCGTCCCAAGGTATCTAGGAATGTGGCAAATACGATCGTACTGGGTGGTCGAAGGTCCGAGTAACATTGCTTCACATTTTATACCGGTATGGATTTCGCAGCTTCCCGGGCTCACAAACGCCCTTATATGGGGACGGTTTTTCATGCTGCGGGCCCGTTTGAAGGCAAAATGCGCTGGAATCTCGTCCCAAGGTATCTAGGAATGTGGCAAATATGATCGTACTGGGCGGTCCAAGATCCGAGTAACATTGCTTCACATTTTATACCGGTACGGATTTCGCAGCTTCCCGGGCTCACAAACGCCCTTATATGGGGACGGTTTTTAATGCGGCGGGCCCGTTTGAAGGCAAAACGAGCTGGAATCTCGTCCCAAGGTATCTAGGAATGTGGCAAATACGATCGTACTGGGCGGTCCAAGATCCGAGTAACATTGCTTCACATTTTATACTGGTACGGATTTCGCAGCTTCCCGGGCTCACAAACGCCCTTATATGGGGACGGTTTTTCATGCGGCGGGCCCGTTTGAAGGCAAAAGAGCTGGAATCTCGTCCCAAGGTATCTAGGAATGTGGCAAATACGATCGTACTGGGCGGTCCAAGGTCCGAGTAACATTGCTTCACATTTTATACCGGTATGGATTTCGCAGCTTCCCGGGCTCACAAACGCCCTTATATGGGGACGGTTTTTCATGCGGCGGGCCCGTTTGAAGGCAAAATGCGCTGGAATCTCGTCCCAAGGTATCTAGGAATGTGGCAAATATGATCGTACTGGGCGGTCCAAGATCCGAGTAACATTGCTTCACATTTTATACCGGTACGGATTTCGCAGCTTCCCGGGCTCACAAACGCCCTTATATGGGGACGGTTTTTCATGCGGCGGGCCCGTTTGAAGGCAAAATGCGCTGGAATCTCGTCCCAAGGTATCTAGGAATGTGGCAAATATGATCGTACTGGGCGGTCCAAGATCCGAGTAACATTGCTTCACATTTTATACCGGTACGGATTTCGCAGCTTCCCGGGCTCACAAACGCCCTTATATGGGGACGGTTTTTCATGCGGCGGGCCCGTTTGAAGACAAAAAGAGCTGGAATCTCGTCCCAAGGTATCTAGGAATGTGGCAAATACGATCGTACTGGGCGGTCGAAGGATCCGAGTAACATTGCTTCACATTTTATACCGGTATGGATTTCGCAGCTTCCCGGGCTCACAAACGCCCTTATATGGGGACGGTTTTTCATGCTGCGGGCCCGTTTGAAGGCAAAATGCGCTGGAATCTCGTCCCAAGGTATCTAGGAATGTGGCAAATATGATCGTACTGGGCGGTCCAAGATCCGAGTAACATTGCTTCACATTTTATACCGGTACGGATTTCGCAGCTTCCCGGGCTCACAAACGCCCTTATATGGGGACGGTTTTTTATGCGGCGGGCCCGTTTGAAGGCAAAACGAGCTGGAATCTCGTCCCAAGGTATCTAGGAATGTGGCAAATACGATCGTACTGGGCGGTCCAAGATCCGAGTAACATTGCTTCACATTTTATACTGGTACGGATTTCGCAGCTTCCCGGGCTCACAAACGCCCTTATATGGGGACGGTTTTTCATGCGGCGGGCCCGTTTGAAGGCAAAAGAGCTGGAATCTCGTCCCAAGGTATCTAGGAATGTGGCAAATACGATCGTACTGGGCGGTCCAAGGTCCGAGTAACATTGCTTCACATTTTATACCGGTATGGATTTCGCAGCTTCCCGGGCTCACAAACGCCCTTATATGGGGACGGTTTTTCATGCGGCGGGCCCGTTTGAAGGCAAAATGCGCTGGAATCTCGTCCCAAGGTATCTAGGAATGTGGCAAATATGATCGTACTGGGCGGTCCAAGATCCGAGTAACATTGCTTCACATTTTATACCGGTACGGATTTCGCAGCTTCCCGGGCTCACAAACGCCCTTATATGGGGACGGTTTTTCATGCGGCGGGCCCGTTTGAAGGCAAAATGCGCTGGAATCTCGTCCCAAGGTATCTAGGAATGTGGCAAATATGATCGTACTGGGCGGTCCAAGATCCGAGTAACATTGCTTCACATTTTATACCGGTACGGATTTCGCAGCTTCCCGGGCTCACAAACGCCCTTATATGGGGACGGTTTTTCATGCGGCGGGCCCGTTTGAAGACAAAAAGAGCTGGAATCTCGTCCCAAGGTATCTAGGAATGTGGCAAATACGATCGTACTGGGCGGTCGAAGGTCCGAGTAACATTGCTTCACATTTTATACCGGTATGGATTTCGCAGCTTCCCGGGCTCACAAACGCCCTTATATGGGGACGGTTTTTCATGCTGCGGGCCCGTTTGAAGGCAAAATGCGCTGGAATCTCGTCCCAAGGTATCTAGGAATGTGGCAAATATGATCGTACTGGGCGGTCCAAGATCCGAGTAACATTGCTTCACATTTTATACCGGTACGGATTTCGCAGCTTCCCGGGCTCACAAACGCCCTTATATGGGGACGGTTTTTTATGCGGCGGGCCCGTTTGAAGGCAAAACGAGCTGGAATCTCGTCCCAAGGTATCTAGGAATGTGGCAAATACGATCGTACTGGGCGGTCCAAGATCCGAGTAACATTGCTTCACATTTTATACCGGTACGGATTTCGCAGCTTCCCGGGCTCACAAACGCCCTTATATGGGGACGGTTTTTCATG
>CANXME010001223.1:0-45781 GCA_948144175.1 Closterium sp. NIES-65 | reverse complement strand
CGCATGCTTGTGTCCGGACGCATGCTTTGTGTCCGGACGCATGCTTGTGTCCGGACGCATGCTTGTGTCGGTCGCATGCTTGTGTCCGGACGCATGCTTGTGTCCGGACGCATGCTTGTTGTGTCCGGACGCATGCTTGTGTACGGACGCATGCTTGTGTCCGACGAATGCTGTGTGGCAGGACGCATGCTTGTCTTGTCCTAGGTCGCATGCTTGTGTTCGGACGCATGCTTGTGTACGGACGCATGCTTGTGTCCGGACGCATGCTGTGTGTCCGGACGCATGCTTGTGTCCGGACGCATGCTTGTGTCCGGTCGCATGCTTGTGTCCGGACGCATGCTTGTGTCCGGACGCATGCTTGTGTCCGGACGCATGCTTGTGTCCGGACGCATGCTTGTGTCCGGACGCATGCTTGTGTCCGGACGCATGCTTGTGTCCGGACGCATGCTTGTGTCCGGACGCATGCTTGTGGTCGGTCGCATGCTTGTGTCCGGACGCATGCTGTGCCGGACGCATGCTTGTGGTCCAGGACGCATGCTTGTGTTCGGACGCATGCTTGTGTCCGGACGCATGCTTGTGTCCGGACGCATGTTGAGTGGTCCGGACGCATGCTTGTGTTCGGACGCATGCTTGTGTCCGGACGCATGCTTGTGTCCGGACGCATGCTTGTGCCGGTCGCATGCTTGTGTCCGGACGCATGCTTGTGTCCGACGCATGCTTGTGTCCGGACGCATGCTTGGTGTCAGGACGCATGCTTGTGTCCGGACGCATGCTTGTGTCCGGACGCATGCTTGTGTCCGGTCGCATGCTTGTGTCCGGACGCATGCTTGTGTCCGGACGCATGTGTGCCGACGCATGCTTGTGTCCGGTCGCATGCTTGTGTCCGGACGCATGCTTGTGTCCGGACGCATGCTTGTGTCCGGACGCATGCTTTTGTCCGGACGCATGCTTGTGTCCGGTCGCATGCTTGTGTTGGACGCATGCTTGTGCTCGGACGCATGCTTGTGTCCGGACGCATGCTTGTGTCCGGACGCATGCTTGTGTCCGGACGCATGCTTGTGTCCGGTCGCATGCTTGTGTCCGGACGCATGCTTGTGTCCGGACGCATGCTGTGTCCGGAGGAATGCTTGTGTCCGGACGCATGCTGGTGTCCGGACGCATGCTTGTGTCCGGACGCATGCTTGTGTCCGGAGCATGCTTGTGTCCGGACGCATGCTTGTGTCCGGTCGCATGCTTGTGTCGGACGCATGCTTGTGTCGGACGCATGCTTGTGTCCGGACGCATGCTTGTGTCCGGACGCATGCTTGTGTCAGTCGCATGCTTGTGTCGGACGCATGCTTGTGTCCGGACGCATGCTTGTGTCCGGACGCATGCTTGTGTCCGGACGCATGCTTGTGTCCGGACGCATGCTTGAGTCCGGACGCATGCTTGTGTCCGGACGCATGCTTGTGTCCGGACGCATGCTTGTTGTCCGGACGCATGCTTGTGTCCGGACGCATGCTTGTGCCCGGTCGCATGCTTGTGTCCGGACGCATGCTTGTGTCCGGACGCATGCTTGTGTCCGGACGCATGCTTGTGTGCCGGTCGCATGCTTGTGTCCGGACGCATGCTTGTGTCCGGTCGCATGCTTGTGTCCGGACGCATGCTTGTGTCCGGACGCATGCTTGTGTCGGACGCATGCTTGGTCCGGACGCATGCTTGTGTCCGGACGCATGCTTGTGTCCGGACGCATGCTTGTGTCCGGACGCATGCTTGTGTCCGGTCGCATGCTTGTGTCCGGACGCATGCTTGCTTGTGTCCGGTCGCATGCTTGTGTCCGGACGCATGCTTGTGCCGGTCGCATGCTTGTGTCCGGACGCATGCTTGTGTCCGGTCGCATGCTTGTGTCCGGACGCATGCTTGTGTCCGGACGCATGCTTGTGTCCGGACGCATGCTTGTGTCCGGTCGCATGCTTGTGTCCGGACGCATGCTTGTGTCCGGACGCATGCTTGGTCGACGCATGCTTGTGTCCGGACGCATGCTTGTGTCTGGTCGCATGCTTTGTCCGGGACGCATGCTTGTGTCCGGACGCATGCTTGTGTCCGGACGCATGCTTGTGTCCGGACGCATGCTTGTGTCCGGACGCATGCTTGAGTCCGGTCGCATGCTTGTGTCCGGACGCATGCTTGTGTCCGGACGCATGCTTGTGTCCGGACGCATGCTTGAGTCCGGTCGCATGCATGTGTCCGGACGCATGCTTGAGTCCGGTCGCATGCTTGTTACGCATGCTTGTGTCCGGACGCATGCTGTGTCCGGACGCATGCTTGTGCTCGGTCGCATGCTTGTGTCCGGACGCATGCTTGTGTCCGGTCGCATGCTTGTGTCCGGACGCATGCTTGTGTCCGGTCGCATGCTTGTGTCCGGACGCATGCTTGTGTCCGGACGCATGCTTGTGTCCGGACGCATGCTTGTGTCCGAACGCATGCTTGTGCCCCGGTCGCATGCTTGTGTCCGGACGCATGCTTGTGTCCGGTCGCATGCTTGTGTCCGGACGCATGCTTGTGTCCGGACGCATGCTTGTGTCGGACGCATGCTTGTGTCGGACGCATGCTTGTGTCCGGACGCATGCTTGTGTCCGGACGCATGCTTGTGTTGGACGCATGCTTGTGTCCGGGCGCATGCTTGTGTCCGACGCATGCTTGTGTCCGGGACGCATGCTTGAGTCCGGTCGCATGCTTGTGTCCGGACGCATGCTTGTGTCCGGACGCATGCTTGTTTCCGGTCGCATGCTTGTGTCGGACGCATGCTTGTGTTCGGACGCATGCTTGTGTCCGGACGCATGCTTGTGTCTAGACGCATGCTTGTGTCCGGACGCATGCTTGTGTCCGGTCGCATGCTTGTGTCCGGACGCATGCTTGTCTCCGGACGCATGCTTGAACGGTCGCATGCTTGTGTCCGACGCATTCTTGTGTCCGGACGCATGCTTGTGTCCGGACGCATGCTTGTGTCCGGACGCATGCTTGTGTCCGGACGCATGCTTGTGTTTGGACGCATGCTTGTGTCCGGTCGCATGCTTGTGTTTGGGACGCATGCTGTGTCCGGACGCATGCTTGTGTCCGGACGCATGCTTGTGTCCGGTCGCATGCTTGTGTCCGGACGCATGCTTGTGTCGGGTCGCATGCTTGTGTCTGGGCATGCTTGTGTCGGACGCATGCTTGTGTCCGGACGCATGCTTGTGTCGGACGCATGCTTGTGTCGGACGCATGCTTGTGTCCGGACGCATGCTTGTGTTTGGACGCATGCTTGTGCCCGGTCGCATGCTTGTGTTGGACGCATGCTTGTGCACCGGTCGCATGCTTGTGTCCGGACGCATGCTTGTGCCGGTCGCATGCTTGTGTCCGGACGCATGCTTGTGTCCGGTCGCATGCTTGTGTCCGGACGCATGCTTGTGTCCGGACGCATGCTTGTGTCCGGACGCATGCTTGTGTCCGGACGCATGCTTGTGTCCGGTCGCATGCTTGTGTCCGGACGCATGCTTGTGTCCGGACGCATGCTTGTGTCCGGACGCATGCTTGTGTCCGGACGCATGCTTGTGTCCGGTCGCATGCTTGTGTCCGGACCCATGCTGTGTCCGGACGCATGCTTGTGTCGGACGCATGCTTGTGTCCGGACGCATGCCTGAGTCCGGTCGCATGCTTGTGTCCGGACGCATGCTTGTGTCCGGACGCATGCTTGTGTCCGGACGCATGCTTGAGTCCGGTCGCATGCTTGTGTCCGCACGCATGCTTGTGTCCGGACGCATGCTTGTGTCCGGACGCATGCTTGTGTCCGGTCGCATGCATGTGTCCGGACGCATGCTTGAGTCAGGTCGCATGCTTGTGTCCGGACGCATGCTTGAGTCCGGTCGCATGCTTGTGCTCGGTCGCATGCTTGTGTCCGGACGCATGCTTGTGTCCGGTCGCATGCTTGTGTCCGGACGCATGCTTGTGTCCGGTCGCATGCTTGTGTCCGGACGCATGCTTGTGTCGGACGCATGCTTGTGTCCGGACGCATGCTTGCGTCCGGACGCATGCTTGTGTCCGGACGCATGCTTGTGTTCGGGACACATGCTTGTGTCCGGGCGCATGCTTGTGTCCGAACGCATGCTTGTGTCCGGACGCATGCTTGAGTCCGGTCGCATGCTTGTGTCCGGACGCATGCTTGTGTTCGGACGCATGCTTGTGTCCGGTCGCATGCTTGTGTCCGGACGCATGCTTGTGTTCGGACGCATGCTGTGTCCGGACGCATGCTTGTGTCCGGACGCATGCTTGTGTCCGGACGCATGCTTGTGTCCGGTCGCATGCTTGTGTCCGGACGCATGCTTGTCTCGGTTGCATGCTTGTGTCCGGACGCATGCTTGACTCCGGTCGCATGCTTGTGTCCGGACGCATGCTTGTGTCCGGACGCATGCTTGTGTCCGGACGCATGCTTGTGTCCGGACGCATGCTTGTGTTTGGACGCATGCTTGTGCCCGGTCGCATGCTTGGTTTTGGACGCATGCTTGTGCCCGGTCGCATGCTTGTGTCCGTACGCATGCTTGTGCCCGGTCGCATGCTTGTGTCCGGACGCATGCTTGTGTCCGGTCGCATGCTTGTGTCCGGACACATGCTTGTGTCCGGACGCATGCTTGTGTCCGGACGCATGCTTGTGTACGGACGCATGCTTGTGTCCGGACGCATGCTTGTGTCCGGACGCATGCTTGTGTACGGACGCATGCTTGTGTCCGGACGCATGCTTGTGTCCGGACGCATGCTTGTGTCCGGTCGCATGCTTGTGTCCGGACGCATGCTTGTGTCGGGTCGCATGCTTGTGTCCGGACGCATGCTTGACTCCGGACGCATGCTTGTGTCCGGACGCATGCTTGTGTCCGGACGCATGCTTGTGTCCGGACGCATGCTTGTGTCCGGACGCATGCTTGTGTCCGAACGCATGCTTGTGTCCGGACGCATGCTTGAGTCCGGTCGCATGCTTGTGTCCGGACGCATGCTTGTGTCCGGACGCATGCTTGTGTCCGGACGCATGCTTGAGTCCGGTCGCATGCTTGTGTCCGGACGCATGCTTGTGTCCGGACGCATGCTTGTGTCCGGACGCATGCTTGTGTCCGGACGCATGCTTGTGTCCGGACGCATGCTTGAGTCCGGTGTCGATGCTTGTGTCCGGACGCATGCTTGTGTCCGGACGCATGCTTTGTCCGGACGCATGCTTGTGTCCGGTCGCATGCTTGTGTCCGGACGCATGCTTGTGTCCGGACGCATGCTTGTGTCCGGACGCATGCTTGTGTCCGGACGCATGCTTGTGTTCGGACGCATGCTTGTGTCCGGACGCATGCTTGTGTCCGGACGTATGCTTGTGTCCGCACGCATGCTTGTGTCCGGACGCATGCTTGTGTCCGGACGCATGCTTGAGTCCGGTCGCATGCTTGTGTCCGGACGCATGCTTGTGTCCGGACGCATGCTTGTGTCCGGACGCATGCTTGTGTCCGGACGCATGCTTGTGTCCGGACGCATGCTTGTGTCCGGACGCATGCTTGAGTCCGGTCGCATGCTTGTGTCCGGACGCATGCTTTTGTCCGGACGCATGCTTGAGTCCGGTCGCATGCTTGTGTCCGGACGCAGCTTGTGTCCGGACGCATGCTTGTGTTCGGACGCATGCTTGTGTTCGGACGCATGCTTGTGTTCGGACGCATGCTTGTGTCCGGACGCATGCTTGTGTCCGGACGCATGCTTGTGTCCGACGCATGCTTGTGTCCGGACGCATGCTTGTGTTTGGACGCATGCTTGTGCCCGGTCGCATGCTTGTGTTGGACGCATGCTTGTGTCCGGTCGCATGCTTGTGTCCGGACGCATGCTTGTGCCCGGTACGCATGCTTGTGTCCGGACGCATGCTTGTGTCCGGTCGCATGCTTGTGTCCGTACGCATGCTTGTGTTCGGACGCATGCTTGTGTCCGGACGCATGCTTGTGTCCGGACGCATGCTTGTGTCCGGACGCATGCTTGAGTCCGGTCGCATGCTTGTGTCCGGACGCATGCTTGTTGTGGTCCGGATGCCGCAGCGCATGTGTGTGGTACGCATGCTTGTGTCCGGACGCATGCTTGAGTCCGGTCGCATGCAGTGTCCGGACGCATGCTTGAGTCGGTCGCATGCTTGTGTCCGGACGCATGCTTGAGTCCGGTCGCATGCTTGTGCTCGGGTCGCATGCTTGTGTCCGGACGCATGCTTGTGTCCGGTCGCATGCTTGTGTCCGGACGCATGCTTGTGTCCGGTCGCATGCTTGTGTCCAGACGCATGCTTGTGTCCGGACGCATGCTTGTGTGTCCGGACGCATGCTTGTGTCCGGACGCATGCTTGTGTCCGGACGCATGCTTGTGTCCGGACACATGCTTGTGTCCGGTCGCATGCTTGTAACCGAACGCATGCTTGTGTCTGGACGCATGCTTGTGTCCGGTCGCATGCTTGTGTCAGACGCATGCTTGTGCGGACGCATGCTTGTGTCCGGTCGCATGCTTGTTGCATGCTGTGTCCGGACGCATGCTTGTGTTCGGACGCATGCTTGTGTCCGGACGCATGCTTGTGTCCGGACGCATGCTTGTGTCCGGACGCATGCTGTGTCCGGTCGCATGCTTGTGTCCGGACGCATGCTTGTGTCCGGTCGCATGCTTGTGTCCGGACGCATGCTTGTGTCCGGTGCATGCTTGTGTCCGGACGCATGCTTGTGTCCGGACGCATGCTTGTGTCCGGACGCATGCTTGTGTCCGGACGCATGCTTGTGTCGGACACATGCTTGTGTCCGGGCGCATGCTTGTGTCCGAATGCATGCTTGTGTCCGGACGCATGCTTGTGTCCGGTTGCATGCTTGTGTCCGGACGCATGCTTGTGTGCGGACGCATGCTTGTGTCGGTCGCATGCTTGTGTCCGGACGCATGCTTGTGTTCGGACGCATGCTTGTGTCCGGACGCATGCTTGTGTCCGGACGCATGCTTGTGTCCGGACGCATGCTTGTCTCCGGTCGCATGCTTGTGTCCGACGCATGCTTGACTCCGGTCGCATGGGCCTTGTGTCCGGACGCATGCTTGTGTCCGGACGCATGCTTGTGTCCGGACGCATGCTTGTGTCCGGCGCATGCTTGTGTTTGGACGCATGCTTGTGCCCGGACGCATGCTTGTGTTTGGACACATGCTTGTGCCCGGTCGCATGATTGTGTCCGGACGCATGCTTGTGCCCGGTCGCATGGCTTGTGTCCGGACGCATGCTTGTGTCCGGTCGCATGCTTGTGTCCGGACGCATGCTTGTGTCCGGACGCATGCTTGTGTCCGGACGCATGCTTGTGTCCGGACGCATGCTTGTGTCCGGTCGCATGCTTGTGTCCGGACGCATGCTCGTGTCCGACGCATGCTCGTGTCCGGACGCATGCTTGTGTCCGGGACGCATGCTTGTGTCCGGTCGCATGCTTGTGGCCGGATGCATGCTTGTGTCTGGTCGCATGCTTGTGTCCGGACGCATGCTTGACTCCGGTCGCATGCTTGTCTCCGGACGCATGCTTGTGTCCGGACGCATGCTTGTGTACCGGACGCATGCTTGTGTCCGGACGCATGCTTGTGTCCGGAAGCATGCTTGTGTCCGGACGCATGCTTGAGTCCGGTCGCATGCTTGTGTCCGGACGCATGCTTGTGTCCGGACGCATGCTTTTGTCCGGACGCATGCTTGAGTCCGGTCGCATGCTTGTGTCCGGACGCATGCTTGTGTCCGGACGCATGCTTGTGTTCGGAGGCATGCTTGTGTCCGGACGCATGCTTGTGTCCGGACGCATGCTTGTGTCCGGACGCATGCTTGTGTCCGGACGCATGCTTGTGTCCGGACGCATGCTTGAGTCCGGTCGCATGCTTGTGTCCGGACGCATGCTTGTGTCGGGACGCATGCTTGTGTCGGGACGCATGCTTGTGTCCGGACGCATGCTTGTGTACGGACGCATGCTTGTGTCCGGACGCATGCTTGTGTCCAGACGATGCTGTGTCCGGTCGCATGCTTGTGTCCGGACGCATGCTTGTGTCCGGTCGCATGCTTGTGTCCGGACGCATGCTTGTCTCCCGGACGCATGCTTTTGTCCGGACGCATGCTTGTGGCCGGACGCATGCTTGAGTCCGGTCGCATGCTTGTGTCCGGACGCATGCTTGTGTCCGGACGCATGCTTTTGTCCGGACGCATGCTTGAGTCCGGTCGCATGCTTGTGTCCGGACGCATGCTTGTGTCCGGACGCATGCTTGTGTCCGGACGCATGCTTGTGTCCGGACGCATGCTTGTGTCCGGACGCATGCTTGTGTCCGGACGCATGCTTGTGTCCGGACGCATGCTTGCGTCCGGACGCATGCTTGTGTCCGGACGCATGCTTGTGTCCGGACGCATGCTTGTGTCCGGACGCATGCTTGTGTCCGGACGCATGCTTGTGTCCGGACGCATGCTTGCGTCCTGGACGCATGCTTGGTCCGGACGCATGCTTGAGTCCGGGTCGCATGCTTGTGTCCGGACGCCATGCTTGTGTCCGGACGCATGCTTTTGTCCGGACGCATGCTTGAGTCCGGTCGCATGCTTGTGTCCGGACGCATGCTTGTGTCCGGACGCATGCTTGTGTTCGGACGCATGCTTGTGTTCGGACGCATGCTTGTGTTCGGATACATGCTTGAGTCCGGTCGCATGCTTGTGTCCGGACGCATGCTTGTGTCCGGACGCATGCTTGTGTCCGGTCGCATGCTTGTGTCCGGTCGCATGCTTGTGTCCGTACGCATGCTTGTGTTCGGACGCATGCTTGTGTCCGGACGCATGCTTGTGTCCGGACGCATGCTTGTGTCCGGACGCATGCTTGTGTCTGGTCGCATGCTTGTGTCCGGACGCATGCTTGTCTCCAGGTCGCATGCTTGTGTCCGGGACGCATGCTTGTGTCCGGACGCATGCTTTGTGTCCGGACGCATGCTTGTGTCCGGACGCATGCGTCCGGTCCGCATGCTTGTGTCCGGACGCATGCTTGTGTCCGGACGCATGCTTTTGTCCGGAAGCATGCTTGTGTCCGGCGCATGCTTCTTTGTGTCCGGACGCATGCTTGTGTCCGGTACGCATGCTTGTGTTCGGACGCATGCTTGTGTCCGGACGCATGCTGTGTCCGGACGCATGATTGTGTCCGGGTCGCATGCTTGTGGCCGGACGCATGCTTGTGTCCGGTACGCATGCTTTTGTCCGAGTCGCATGCTTGTGTCCGGACGCATGCTTGTGTCCGGACGCATGCTTGTGTCCGGACGCATGCTTGAGTCCGGTCGCCTGCTTGTGTCCGGACGCATGCTTGTAGTCGGGACGCATGCTTGTGCCCGGTCGCATGCTTGTGTCCGGACGCATGCTTGTGTCCGGTCGCATGCTTGTGTCCGGACGCATGCTTGTTGTCCGTCGCATGCTTGTGTCCGGAACGCATGCTTGTGTCCGGCGCATGCTTGTGTCCGGACGCATGCTTGTGTCCGGTCGCATGCTTGTGTCCGGACGCATGCTTGTGTCCGGACGCATGCTTGTGTCCGGACGCATGCTTGTGTCCGGACGCATGCATGAGTCCGGTCGCGCATGCTGTGTCCGGACGCATGCTTGAGTCCAGTCGCATGCTTGTGTCCGGACGCATGCTTGAGTCCGGTCGCATGCTGTGCTCCGGTCGCATGCTTGTGTCCGGACGCATGCTTGTGTCCGGTCGCATGCTTGTGTCCGGACGCATGCTTGTGTCCGGACGCATGCTTGTGTCCGGACGCATGCTTGTGTCCGGACGCATGCTTGTGTCCGAACGCATGCTTGTGTCGGTCGCATGCTTGTGTTCGGACGCATGCTTGTGTCCGGACGCATGCTTGTGTCCGGTCGCATGCTTGTGTCCGGTCGCATGCTTGTGTCCGGACGCATGCTTGTGTCCGGTCGCATGCTTGTGTCCGGACGCATGCTTGTGTCCGGACGCATGCTTGTGTCCGGTCGCATGCTTGTGTCCGGACGCATGCTGTGTCCGGACGCATGCTTGTGTCCGGACGCATGCTTGTGTCCGGACGCATGCTTGTGTTCGGACACATGCTTGTGTCCGGGCCGCATGCTTGTGTCCGAATGCATGCTTATGTCCGGACGCATGCTTGAGTCCGGTCGCATGCTTGTGTCCGGACGCATGCTTGTGTGCGGACGCATGCTTGTGTCCGGTCGCATGCTTGTGTCCGGACGCATGCTTGTGTTCGGACGCATGCTTGTGTCCGGACGCATGCTTGTGTCCGGACGCATGCTTGTGTCCGGACGCATGCTTGTGTCCGGAAGCATGCTTGTGTCCGGACGCATGCTTGAGTCCGGTCGCATGCTTGTGTCCGGACGCATGCTTGTGTCCGGACGCATGCTTTTGTCCGGACGCATGCTTGAGTCGCGGTCGCATGCTTGTGTCCGGACGCATGCTTGTGTCCGGACGCATGCTTGTGTTCGGACGCATGCTTGTGTTCGGACGCATGCTTGTGTTCGGACGCATGCTTGTGTCCGGACGCATGCTTGTGTCCCGGACGCATGCTTGTGTCCGGACGCATGCTTGTGTCCGGACGCATGCTTGTGTTTGGACGCATGCTTGTGCCCGGTCGCATGCTTGTGTTTGGACGCATGCTTGTGCCCGGGTCGCATGCTTGTGTCCGGACGCATGCTTGTGCCCGGTCGCATGCTTGTGTCCGGACGCATGCTTGTGTCCGGTCGCATGCTTGTGTCCGTACGCATGCTTGTGTTCGGACGCATGCTTGTGTCCGGACGCATGCTTGTGTCCGGACGCATGCTTGTGTCCGGACGCATGCTTGAGTCGGTCGCATGCTTGTGTCCGCACGCATGCTTGTGTCCGGACGCATGCTTGTGTCCGGACGCATGCTTGAGTCCGGTCGCATGCATGTGTCCGGACGCATGCTTGAGTCCGGTCGCATGCTTGTGTCCGGACGCATGCTTGAGTCCGGTCGCATGCTTGTGCTCGGGTCGCATGCTTGTTCCGGACGCATGCTTGTGTCCGGTCGCATGCTTGTGCCGGACGCATGCTTGGTCCGTCGCATGCTTGTGTCCGGACGCATGCTTGTGTCCGGACGCATGCTTGTGTCCGGACGCATGCTTGTGTCCGGACGCATGCTTGTGTCCGGACGCATGCTTGTGTTCGGACACATGCTTGTGTCCGGTCGCATGCTTGTAACCGAACGCATGCTTGTGTCTGGACGCATGCTTGAGTCCGGTCGCATGCTTGTGTCCAGACGCATGCTTGTGTCCGGACGCATGCTTGTTGTCCGGTCGCATGCTTGTGTCCGGACGCATGCTTGTGTTCGGACGCATGCTTGTGTCCGGACGCATGCTTGTGTCCGGACGCATGCTTGTGTTCGGACAGCATGCTTGTGTCTGGTCGCATGCTTGTGTCCGGACGCATGCTTGTCTCCGGTCGCATGCTTGTGTCCGGCCGCAGGCTTGTGTCCGGACGCATGCTTGTGTCCGGACGCATGCTTGTGTCCGGACGCATGCTTGTGTCCGGACGCATGCTTGTGTCCGGACGCATGCTTGAGTCCGGTCGCATGCTTGTGTCCGGACGCATGCTTGTGTCCGGACGCATGCTTTTGTCCGGAAGCATGCTTGGTCCGGTCGCATGCTTGTGTCCGGACGCATGCTTGTGTCCGGACGCATGCTTGTGTTCGGACGCATGCTTGTGTCCGGACGCATGCTTGTGTCCGGACGCATGATTGTGTCCGGTCGCATGCTTGTGTCCGGACGCATGTTGTGTCCGGACGCATGCTTGTGTCCGGTCGCATGCTTGTGTCCGGACGCATGCTTGTGTCCGGACGCATGCTTGTGTCCGGACGCATGCTTGAGTCCGGTCGCATGCTTGTGTCCGGACGCATGCTTGTGTCTGGACGCATGCTTGTGCCCGGTCGCATGCTTGTGTCCGGACGCATGCTTGTGTCCGGTCGCATGCTTGTGTCCGGACGCATGCTTGTGTCCGGTCGCATGCTTGTGTCCGGACGCATGCTTGTGTCCGGACGCATGCTTGTGTCCGGTCGCATGCTTGTGTCCGGACGCATGCTTGTGTCCGGGACGCATGCTTGTGTCCGGACGCATGCTTGTGTCCGGACGCATGCATGAGTCCGGTCGCATGCATGTGTCCGGACGCATGCTTTGAGTCCAGTCGCATGCTTGTGTCCGGACGCATGCTTGAGTCCGGTCGCATGCTTGTGCTCGGTCGCATGCTTGTGTCCGGACGCATGCTTGTGTCCGGTCGCATGCTTGTGTCCGGACGCATGCTTGTGTCCGGACGCATGCTTGTGTCCGGACGCATGCTTGTGTCCGGACGCATGCTTGTGTCCGAACGCATGCTTGTGTCCGGTCGCATGCTTGTGTTCGGAGCATGCTTGTGCCGGACGCATGCTTGTGTCCGGTCGCATGCTTGTGTCCGGACGCATGCTTGTGTCCGGTCGCATGCTTGTGTCCGGTCGCATGCTTGTGTCCGGACGCATGCTTGTGTCCGGACGCATGCTTGTGTCCGGTCGCATGCTTGTGTCCGGACGCATGCTTGGTGTCCGGACGACATGCTTTGTTGTCCGGACGCATGCTTGTGTCCGGACGCATGCTTGTGTTCGTAGCACATGCTTGTGTCCGGGCGCAGGCTTGTGTCCGAATGCATGCTTGGTCCGGACGCATGCTTGAGTCCCGGTCGCATAGCTTGTGTCCGGACGCATGCTTGTGTGCGGACGCATGCTTGTGTCCGGTTCGCATGCTTGTGTCCGGACGCATGCTTGTGTCGGAACGCATGCTTGTGTCCGGACGCATGCTTGTGTCCGGACGCATGCTTTGTCGGACGCAGTTGTGTCCGGAAGCATGCTTGTGTCCGGACGCATGCTTGAGTCCGGTCGCATGCTTGTGCCGGACGCATGCTTGTGTCTGACGCATGCTTTTGTCCGGACGCATGCTTGAGTCCGGTCGCATGCTTGTGGTCAGGACGCATGCCTTGTGTCCTTGGACGCATGCTTGTGTCCGACGCATGCTTGTGTTCGGACGCATGCTTGTGTTCGGACGCATGCTTGTGTTCGGACGCATGCTTTGTGTCCGGACGCATGCTTGTGTCCGGACGCATGCTTGTGTCCGGACGCATGCTTGTGTCCGGACGCATGCTTGTGTTTGGACGCATGCTTGGTGCCCGGTCGCATGCTTGTGTTTGGACGCATGCTTGGGCCCGGTCGCATGCTTGTGTCCGGACGCATGCTTGTGCCCGGTCGCATGCTTGTGTCCGGACGCATGCTTGTGTCCGGTCGCATGCTTGTGTCCGTACGCATGCTTGTGTTCGGACGCATGCTTGTGTCCGGACGCATGCTTGTGTCCGGACGCATGCTTGTGTCCGGACGCATGCTTGAGTCCGGTCGCATGCTTGTGTCCGCACGCATGCTTGTGTCCGGACGCATGCTTGTGTCCGGACGCATGCTTGAGTCCGGTCGCATGCATGTGTCCGGACGCATGCTTGAGTCCGGTCGCATGCTTGTGTCCGGACGCATGCTTGAGTCCAGTCGCATGCTTGTGCTCGGTCGCATGCTTGTGTCCGGACGCATGCTTGTGTCCGGTCGCATGCTTGTGTCCGGACGCATGCTTGTGTCCGGTCGCATGCTTGTGTCCGGACGCATGCTTGTGTCCGGACGCATGCTTGTGTCCGGACGCATGCTTGTGTCCGGACGCATGCTTGTGTCCGGACGCATGCTTGTGTTCGGACACATGCTTGTGTCCGGTCGCATGCTTGTAACCGAACGCATGCTTGTGTCCTGGACGCATGCTTGAGTCCGGTCGCATGCTTGTGTCCATACGCATGCTTGTGTCCGGACGCATGCTTGTGTCCGGTCGCATGCTTGTGTCCGGACGCATGCTTGTGTTCGGACGCATGCTTGTGTCCGGACGCATGCTTGTGTCCGGACGCATGCTTGTGTCCGGACGCATGCTTGTGTCCGGTCGCATGCTTGTGTCCGGACGCATGCTTGTCTCCGGTCGCATGCTTGTGTCCGGACGCATGCTTGACTCCGGTCGCATGCTTGTGTCCGGACGCATGCTTGTGTCCGGACGCATGCTTGTGTCCGGACGCATGCTTGTGTCCGGACGCATGCTTGTGTTCGGACACATGATTGTGTCCGGGCGCATGCTTGTGTCCGAATGCATGCTTGTGTCCGGACGCATGCTTGAGTCCGGTTGCATGCTTGTGTCCGGACGCATGCTTGTGTGCGGACGCATGCTTGTGTCCGGTCGCATGCTTGTGTCCGGACGCATGCTTGTGTTCGGACGCATGCTTGTGTCCGGACGTATGCTTGTGTCCGGACGCATGCTTGTGTCCGGACGCATGCTTGTCTCCGGTCGCATGCTTGTGTCCGGACGCATGCTTGTCTCCGGTCGCATGCTTGTGTCCGGACGCATGCTTGACTCCGGTCGCATGCTTGTGTCCGCACGCATGCTTGTGTCCGGACGCATGCTTGTGTCCGGACGCATGCTTGTGTCCGGACGCATGCTTGTGTTTGGACGCATGCTTGTGCCCGGACGCATGCTTGTGTTTGGACACATGCTTGTGCCCGGTCGCATGATTGTGTCCGGACGCATGCTTGTGCCCGGTCGCATGCTTGTGTCCGGACGCATGCTTGTGTCCGGTCGCATGCTTGTGTCCGGACGCATGCTTGTGTCCGGACGCATGCTTGTGTCCGGACGCATGCTTGTGTCCGGACGCATGCTTGTGTCCGGTCGCATGCTTGTGTCCGGACGCATGCTCGTGTCCGGACGCATGCTCGTGTCCGGACGCATGCTTGTGTCCGGACGCATGCTTGTGTCCGGTCGGCATGCTTGTGTCCGGATGCATGCTTGTGTCTGGTCGCATGCTTGTGTCCGGACGCATGCTTGACTCCGGTCGCATGCTTGTGTCCGGACGCATGCTTGTGTCCGGACGCATGCTTGTGTCCGGACGCATGCTTGTGTCCGGACGCATGCTTGTGTCCGGAAGCATGCTTGTGTCCGGACGCATGCTTGAGTCCGGTCGCATGCTTGTGTCCGGACGCATGCTTGTGTCCGGACGCATGCTTTTGTCCGGACGCATGCTTGAGTCCGGTCGCATGCTTGTGTCCGGACGCATGCTTGTGTCCGGACGCATGCTTGTGTTCGGAGGCATGCTTGTGTCCGGACGCATGCTTGTGTCCGGACGCATGCTTGTGTCCGGACGCATGCTTGTGTCCGGACGCATGCTTGTGTTCGGACGCATGCTTGAGTTCGGTCGCATGCTTGTGTCCGGACGCATGCTTGTGTCGGGGACGCATGCTTGTGTCGGGACGCATGCTTGTGTCCGGACGCATGCTTGTGTACGGACGCATGCTTGTGTCCGGACGCATGCTTGTGTCCAGACGCATGCTTGTGTCCGGTCGCATGCTTGTGTCCGGACGCATGCTTGTGTCCGGTCGCATGCTTGTGTCCGGACGCATGCTTGTCTCCGGACGCATGCTTTTGTCCGGACGCATGCTTGTGTCCGGACGACGGCATGCTTGTGTCCGGACGCATGCTTGTGTCCGGACGCATGCTTGTGTCCGAACGCATGCTTGTGTCCGGGTCGCATGCTTGTGTTCGGACGCATGCTTGTGTCCGGACGCATGCTTGTGTCCGGTCGCATGCTTGTGTCCGGTCGCATGCTTGTGTCCGGACGCATGCTTGTGTCCGGGTCGCATGCTTGTGTCCGACGCATGCTTGTGTCCGGACGCATGCTTGTGTCTGGTCGCATGCTTGTGTCCGGACGCATGCTTGTGTCCGGACGCATGCTTGTGTCCGGACGCATGCTTGTGTCCGGACGCATGCTTGTGTTCGGGACACATGCTTGTGTCCGGGCGCATGCTTGTGTCCGAATGCATGCTTGTGTCCGGACGCATGCTTGAGTCCGGTCGCATGCTTGTGTCCGGACGCATGCTTGTGTGCGGACGCATGCTTGTGTCCGGTCGCATGCTTGTGTCCGGACGCATGCTTGTGTTCGGACGCATGCTTGTGTCCGGACGCGTGCTTGTGTCCGGACGCATGGCTTGTGTCCGGACGCATGCTTGTGTCCGGAAGCATGCTTGTGTCCGGACGCATGCTTGAGTCCGGTCGCATGCTTGTGTCCGGACGCATGCTTGTGTCCGGACGCATGCTTTTGTCCGGACGCATGCTTGAGTCCGGTCGCATGCTTGTGTCCGGACGCATGCTTGTGTCCGGACGCATGCTTGTGTCCGGACGCATGCTTGTGTTCGGAGGCATGCTTGTGTCCGGACGCATGCTTGTGTCCGGACGCATGCTTGTGTCCGGACGCATGCTTGTGTCCGGACGCATGCTTGTTGTCCGGACACATGCTTGAGTCCGGACGCATGTTTGTGTCCGGACGCATGCTTGAGTCCGGTCGCATTGCTTGTGTCCGGACGCATGCTTGTGTCCGGATGCATGCTTGTGTCCGGACGCATGCTTGTGTCCGGACGCATGCTTGTGTCCGGACGCATGCTTGTGTCCGGGCGCATGCTTGTGTCCGAATGCATGCTTGTGTCCGGACGCATGCTTGAGTCCGGTCGCATGCTTGTGTCCGGACGCATGCTTGTGTGCGGACGCATGCTTGTGTCCGGTCGCATGCTTGTGTCCGGACGCATGCTTGTGTTCGGACGCATGCTTGTGTCCGGACGCATGCTTGTGTCCGGACGCATGCTTGTGTCCGGACGCATGCTTGTGTCCGGAAGCATGCTTGTGTCCGGACGCATGCTTGAGTCCGGTCGCATGCTTGTGTCCGGACGCATGCTTGTGTCCGGACGCATGCTTTTGTCCGGACGCATGCTTGAGTCCGGTCGCATGCTTGTGTTCGGACGCATGCTTGTGTCCGGACGCATGCTTGTGTCCGGACGCATGCTTGTGTTCGGAGGCATGCTTGTGTCCGGACGCATGCTTGTGTCCGGACGCATGCTTGTGTCCGGACGCATGCTTGTGTCCGGACGCATGCTTGTGTCCGGACACATGCTTGAGTCCGGACGCATGTTTGAGTCCGGACGCATGCTTGAGTCCGGTCGCATGCTTGTGTCCGGACGCATGCTTGTGTCCGGACGCATGCTTGTGTCCGGACGCATGCTTGTGTCCGGACGCATGCTTGTGTCCGGACGCATGCTTGTGTCCGGTCGCATGCGTGTGTCCGGACGCATGCTTGTGTCCGGACGCATGCTTGTGTCCGGACGCATGTTTGTGTCCGGACGCATGCTTGTGTCCGGTCGCATGCTTGTGTCCGGACGCATGCTTGTGTCCGGACGCATGCTTGTGTCCGGACGCATGCTTGTGTCCGGTCGCATGCTTGTGTCCGGACGCATGCTTGTGTCCGGACGCATGCTTGTGTCCGGACGCATGCTTGAGTCCGGTCGCATGCTTGTGTCCGGACGCATGCTTGTGTCTGGACGCATGCTTGTGCCCGGTCGCATGCTTGGTGGTCCGGACGCATGCTTGTGTCCCGGTCGCATGCTTGTGTCCGGACGCATGCTTGTGTCCGGTCGCAATGCTTGTGTCCGGACGCATGCTTGTGTCCGGACGCATGCTTGTGTCCGGACGCATGCTTGAGCGCGGACGCATGCTTGTGTCCGGACGCATGCTTGTGTCGGGTCGCATGCTTGTGTCCGGAGGCATGCTTGTGTCCGGACGCATGCTTGTGTCCGGACGCATGCTTGTGTCCGGTCGCATGCTTGTGTCCGGTCGCATGCGTGTGTCCGGACGCATGCTTGTGTCCGGACGCATGCTTGTGTCCGG
This sequence comes from Closterium sp. NIES-65, assembly GCA_948144175.1. Classification (NCBI taxonomy): domain Eukaryota; kingdom Viridiplantae; phylum Streptophyta; class Zygnematophyceae; order Desmidiales; family Closteriaceae; genus Closterium; species Closterium sp. NIES-65. The sequence continues at coordinate 27,960 of CANXME010001223.1, read as the reverse complement.
ACGCATGCTTGTGTCCGGACGCATGCTTGTGTCCAGACGCATGGTTGTGTCCGGACGCATGCTTGTGTCCGGACGCATGCTTGTGTTTGGACGCATGCTTGTGCCCGGTCGCATGCTTGTGTCCGGACGCATGCTTGTGTCCGGACGCATGCTTGTGTATGGACGCATGCTTCTGTTTGGACGCATGCTTGTGTCCGGACGCATGCTTGAGTCCGGTCGCATGCTTGTGTCCGGACGCATGATTGTGTCCGGACGCATGCTTGTGTCCGGACGCATGCTTGTGTCCGGACGCATGCTTGTGTCCTGACGCATGCTTGTGTCCGGACGCATGCTTGTGTCCGGACGCATGCTTGTGTTTGGACGCATGCTTGTGTCCGGACGCATGCTTGTGTCTGGACGCATGCTTGAGTCCGGTCGCATGCTTGTGTCCGGACGCATGCTTGTGTCCGAACGCATTCTTGGGTCCGGACGCATGCTTGTGTCCGGTCGCATGCTTGTGTCCCGGACGCATGCTTGTGTCCGGACGCATGCTTGTGTCCGGACGCATGCTTGAGTCCGGTCGCATGCTTGTGTCCGGATGCATGCTTGTGTCCGGACGCATGCTTGTGTCTGGACGCATGCTTGTGTCCGGTCCGCATGCTTGTGTCCGGACGCATGCTTGTGTCCGGTCGCATGCTTGTGTCCGGACTCATGCTTGTGTCCGGTCGCATGCTTGTGTCCGGACGCATGCTTGTGTCCGGACGCATGCTTGTGTCCGGACGCATGCTTGAGCGCGGACGCATGCTTGTGTCCGGACGCATGCTTGTGTCCGGTCGCATGCTTGTGTCCGGACGCATGCTTGTGTCTGGACGCATGCTTGTGTCCGGACGCATGCTTGTGTCCGGTCGCATGCTTGTGTCCGGTCGCATGCGTGTGTCCGGACGCATGCTTGTGTCCGGACGCATGCTTGTGTCCGGACGCATGCTTGTGTCCGGACGCATGCTTGTGTCCGGACGCATGCTTGTGTCCGGTCGCATGCTTGTGTCCGGACGCATGCTTGTGTCCGGACGCATGCTTGTGTCTGGACGCATGCTTGTGTCCTGTCGCATGCTTGTGTCCGGACGCATGCTTGTGTCCGGTCGCATGCTTGTGTCCGGACCTCATGCTTGTGTCCGGTCGTATGCTTGTGTCCGGACGCATGCTTGTGTCCGGACGCATGCTTGTGTCCGGACGCATGCTTGAGCGCGGACGCATGCTTGTGTCCGGTCGCATGCTGTGTCCGGACGCATGCTTGTGTCCGGACGCATGCTTGTGTCCGGACGCATGCATGTGTCCGGTCGCATGCTTGTGTCCGGTCGCATGCGTGTGTCCGGACGCATGCTTGTGTCCGGACGCATGCTTGTGTCCGGACGCATGCTTGTGTCCGGACGCATGCTTGTGTCTGGACGCATGCTTGTGCCCGGTCGCATGCTTGTGTCCGGACGCATGCTTGTGTCCGGACGCATGCTTGTGTCCGGACGCATGCTTGTGTCCGGACGCATGCTTGTGTTTGGACGCATGCTTGTGCCCGGTCGCATGCTTGTGTCCGGACGCATGCTTGTGTCCGGACGCATGCTTGTGTATGGACGCATGCTTGTGTCTGGATGCATGCTTGTGTCCGGACGCATGCTTGAGTCCGGTCGCATGCTTGTGTCCGGACGCATGCTTGTGTCCGGACGCATGCTTGTGTCCGGACGCATGCTTGAGTCCGGTCGCATGCTTGTGTATGGACGCATGCTTGTGTCTGGACGCATGCTTGTGTCCGGACGCATGCTTGAGTCCGGTCGCATGCTTGTGTCCGGACGCATGATTGTGTCCGGACGCATGCTTGTGTCCGGACGCATGCTTGTGTCCGGACGCATGCTTGTGTCCGGACGCATGCTTGTGTCCGGACGCATGCTTGTGTCCGGACGCATGCTTGTGTCCAGACGCATGCTTGTGTTTGGACGCATGCTTGTGCCCGGTCGCATGCTTGTGTACGGACGCATGCTTGTGTACGGACGCATGCTTGTGTCCGGACGCATGCTTGTGTCCGGACGCATGCTTGTGTCCGGACGCATGCTTGTGCCCGGACGCATGCTTGTGTCCGGACGCATGCTTGTGTCCCGACGCATGCTTGTGTCCGGACGCATGCTTATGTCCGGACACATGCTTGTGTTCGGACGCATGCTTGAGTCCGGTCGCATGCTTGTGTCCGGACGCATGCTTGTGTCCGGACGCATGCTTGTGTCCGGTCGCATGCTTGGTGTCCGGTCGCATGGGTGTGTCCGGACACATGCTTGTGTCCAGACGCATGCTTGTGTCCGGACGCATGCTTGTGTCCGGACGCATGCTTGTGTCCGGACGCATGCTTGTGTTTGGACGCATGCTTGTGCCCGATCGCATGCTTGTGTCCGGACGCATGCTTGTGTCCGGACGCATGCTTGTGTATGGACGCATGCTTGTGTCTGGACGCATGCTTGTGTTCGGACGCATGCTTGAGTCCGGTCGCATGCTTGTGTCCGGACGCATGCTTGTGTCTGGACGCATGCTTGTGTCCGGACGCATGCTTGAGTCCGGTCGCATGCTTGTGTCCGGACGCATGCTTGTGTCCGGACGCATGCTTGTGTCCGGACGCATGCTTGTGTCCGCTCGCATGCTTGTGTCCGGACGCATACTTGTGTCCGGACGCATGCTTGTGTCCGGACGCGTGCTTGAGTCCGGTCGCATGCTTGTGTCCGGACGCATGCTTGTGTCTGGACGCATGCTTGTCTCTGGACGCATGCTTGTGTCTGGTCGCATGCTTGTGTCCGGACGCATGCTTGTGTCCGGACGCATGCTTGTGTCCGGTCGCATGCTTGTGTCCGGACGCATGCTTGTGTCCGGACGCATGCTTGTGTCTGGACGCATGCTTGTGTCCGGACGCATGCTTGTGCCCTGACGCATGCTTGTGTCCGGACGCATGCTTGTGTCCGGACGCATGCTTGTGTCCGGACGCATGCTTGTGTCCGGACGCATGCTTGTGTCCGACGCATGCTTGTGTCTGGACGCATGCTTGTGTCTGGACGCATGCTTGTGCCCGCTCGCATGCTTGTGTCTGGACGCATGCTTGTGTCCGGACGCATGCTTGTGTCTCGACGCATGCTTGTGTCCGGACGCATGCTTGTGTCCGGACGCATGCTTGTGTCCGGACGCATGCTTGAGTCCGGTCGCATGCTTGTGTCCGGACGCATGCTTGTGTCCGGACGCATGCTTGTGTCCGGTCGCATGCTTGTGTCCGGTCGCATGCGTGTGTCCGGACGCATGCTTGTGTCCGGACGCATGCTTGTGTCTGGACGCATGCTTGTGTCTGGACGCATGCTTGTGTATGGACGCATGCTTGTGTCTGGACGCATGCTTGTGTCCGAACGCTACCTTGAGTCCGGTCGCATGCTTGTGTCCGGACGCATGCTTGTGTCCGGACGCATGCTTGTGTCCGGTCGCATGCTTGTGTCCGGACGCATGCTTGTGTCTGGACGCATGCTTGTGTATGGACGCATGCTTGTGTCTGGACGCATGCTTGTGTCCGAACGCATGTTTGAGTCCGGTCGCATGCTTGTGTCCGGACGCATGATTGTGTCCGGATGCATGCTTGTGTCCGGACGCATGCTTGTGTCCGGACGCATGCTTGTGTCCGGACGCATGCTTGTGTCCGGACGCATGCTTGTGTCCGGACGCATGCTTGTGTCCGGACGCATGCTTGTGTTTGGACGCTTGCTTGTGCCCGGTCGCATGCTTGTGTCCGGACGCATGCTTGTGTCCGGTCGCATGCTTGTGTCCGGACGCATGCTTGTGTCCGGACGCATGCTTGTGTCCGGATGCATGCTTGTGTCTGGACGCATGCTTGTGTCCGGACGCATGCTCGTGTCCAAACGCATGCTTGTGTTCTGACGCATGCTTGTGCCCGGACGCATGCTTGTGTCCGGACGCATGCTTGTGTCCGGACGCATGCTTGTGTCCGGACGCATGCTTGTGTCCAGACGCATGCTTGTGTCCGGACGCATGCTTGTGTCCGGACGCATGCTTGTGTCCAAACGCATGCTTGTGTCCGGACGCATGCTTGTGTCCGGACGCATGCTTGTGTCCTGGTCGCATGCTTGTGTCCGGACGCATGCTTGAGTCCGGACGCATGCTTGTGTCGGGACGCATGCTTGTGTCTGGACGCATGCTTGTGTCCGGACGCATGCTTGTGTCCGGTCGCATGCTTGTGTCCGGACGCATGCTTGTGTCCGGACGCATGCTTGGGTCTGGACGCATGCTTGTGTCCGGTCGCATGCTTGTGTCCGGACGCATGCTTGTGTCCGGACGCATGCTTGTGTCCGGTCGCATGCTTGTGTCCGGTCGCATGCGTGTGTCCGGACACATGCTTGTGTCCAGACGCATGCTTGTGTCCGGACGCATGCTTGTGTCCGGACGCATGCTTGTGTCCGGACGCATGCTTGTGTTTGGACGCATGCTTGTGCCCGGTCGCATGCTTGTGTCCGGACGCATGCTTGTGTCCGGACGCATGCTTGTGTATGGACGCATGCTTGTGTCTGGACGCATGCTTGTGTTCGGACGCATGCTTGAGTCCGGTCGCATGCTTGTGTCCGGACGCATGCTTGTGTCTGGACGCATGCTTGTGTCCGGACGCATGCTTGAGTCCGGTCGCATGCTTGTGTCCGGACGCATGCTTGTGTCCGGACGCATGCTTGTGTCCGGACGCATGCTTGTGTCCGCTCGCATGCTTGTGTCCGGACGCATGCTTGTGTCCGGACGCATGCTTGTGTCCGGACGCGTGCTTGAGTCCGGTCGCATGCTTGTGTCCGGACGCATGCTTGTGTCTGGACGCATGCTTGTCTCTGGACGCATGCTTGTGTCTGGTCGCATGCTTGTGTCCGGACGCATGCTTGTGTCCGGACGCATGCTTGTGTCCGGTCGCATGCTTGTGTCCGGACGCATGCTTGTGTCCGGACGCATGCTTGTGTCTGGACGCATGCTTGTGTCCGGACGCATGCTTGTGCCCTGACGCATGCTTGTGTCCGGACGCATGCTTGTGTCCGGACGCATGCTTGTGTCCGGACGCATGCTTGTGTCCACACGCATGCTTGTGTCCGACGCATGCTTGTGTCCGGACGCATGCTTGTGTCTGGACGCATGCTTGTGCCCGCTCGCATGCTTGTGTCTGGACGCATGCTTGTGTCCGGACGCATGCTTGTGTCTCGACGCATGCTTGTGTCCGGACGCATGCTTGTGTCCGGACGCATGCTTGTGTCCGGACGCATGCTTGAGTCCGGTCGCATGCTTGTGTCCGGACGCATGCTTGTGTCCGGACGCATGCTTGTGTCCGGTCGCATGCTTGTGTCCGGTCGCATGCGTGTGTCCGGACGCATGCTTGTGTCCGGACGCATGCTTGTGTCTGGACGCATGCTTGTGTCTGGACGCATGCTTGTGTATGGACGCATGCTTGTGTCTGGACGCATGCTTGTGTCCGAACGCTACCTTGAGTCCGGTCGCATGCTTGTGTCCGGACGCATGCTTGTGTCCGGACGCATGCTTGTGTCCGGTCGCATGCTTGTGTCCGGACGCATGCTTGTGTCTGGACGCATGCTTGTGTATGGACGCATGCTTGTGTCTGGACGCATGCTTGTGTCCGAACGCATGTTTGAGTCCGGTCGCATGCTTGTGTCCGGACGCATGATTGTGTCCGGATGCATGCTTGTGTCCGGACGCATGCTTGTGTCCGGACGCATGCTTGTGTCCGGACGCATGCTTGTGTCGGGACGCATGCTGTGTTCTGGACGCATGCTTGTGTCCGGACGCATGCTTGTGTCCGGGTCGCATGCTTGTGTCCGGACGCATGCTTGTGTCCGACGCATGCTTGGGTCCGGACGCATGCTTGTGTCCGGTCGCATGCTTGTGTGCAGACGCATGCTTGTGTCCGGACGCATGCTTGGGTCCGGACGCATGCTTGTGTCTGGACGCATGCTTGTGTCCGGACGCATGCTTGTGTCCGGTCGCATGCTTGTGTCCGGACGCATGCTTGTGTCCGGACGCATGCTTGTGTCCGGACGCATGCTTGTGTCCGGACGCATGCTTGTGTTCAGACGCATGCTTGTGTTCGGTCGCATGCTTGGGTCCGGACGCATGCTTGTGTCCGGGACGCATGCTTGTGTCCGGACGCATGCTTGAGTCCGGTCGCATGCTTGTGTCCGGGACGCATGCTTGTGTCCGGATGCATGCTTGTGTCCGGACGCATGCTTGTGTCTGGACGCATGCTTGAGTCCGGTCGCATGCTTGTGTCCGGACGCATGCTTGTGTCCGGACGCATGCTTGTGTCCGGTCGCATGCTTGAGTCCGGACGCATGCTTGTGTCCGGACGCATGCTTGTGTCCGGACGCATGCTTGTGTCCGGTCGCATGCTTGTGTCCGGACGCATGCTTGTTTCCGGATGCATGCTTGTGTCCGGTCGCATGCTTGTGTCCGGACGCATGCTTGTGTCCGGATGCATGCTTGTGTCCGGACGCATGCTTGTGTCCGGACGCATGCTTGTGCCCGGACGCATGCTTGTGTTTGGACGCATGCTTGTGTCCGGATGCATGCTTGTGTCCGGACGCATGCTTGTGTCCGACGCATGCTTGTGTCCGGACGCATGCTTGTGTCTGGACGCATGCTTGTGCCCGGTCGCATGCTTGTGTCCGGACGCATGCTTGTGTCCTGGACGCATGCTTGTGTCCGGACGCATGCTTGTGTCCGGAGCATGCTTGTGTCCGGACGCATGCTTGTGTCTGGACGCATGCTTGTGTCCGGACGCATGCTTGTGTCCGGACGCATGCTTGTGTTCGGACGCATGCTTGTGTCCGGACGCATGCTTGTGTCCGGACGCATGCTTGTGTCCGGACGCATGCTTGTGTCCGGGACGCATGCTTGAGTCCGGTCGCATGCTTGTGTCCGGACGCATGCTTGTGTCCGGACGCATGCTTGTGTTCGGACACATGCTTGTGTCCGGACGCATGCTTGAGTCTGGTCGCATGCTTGTGTCCGGACGCATGCTGTGTCCGGACGCATGCTTGTGTCCGGACGCATGCTTGAGTCCGGTCGCATGCTTGTGTCCGGGCGCATGCTTGTGTCCGGACGCATGCTTGTGTCCAGACGCATGCTTGTGTCCGGTCGCATGCTTGAGTCCGGTCGCATGCTTGTGTCCGGACGCATGCTGGTGTCCGGACGCATGCTTGTGTCCGGTCGCATGCTTGTGTCCGGACGCATGCTTGTGTCTGGACGCATGCTTGTGTCCGGACGCATGCTTGTGTCCGGATGCATGCTTGTGTCCGGATCGCATGCTTGTGTCCGGACGCATGCTTGTGTCCGGACGCATGCTTGTGTCCGGACGCATGCTTGAGCGCGGACAGTGCATGCTTGTGTCCGGACGCATGCTTGTGTCCGGTCGCATGCTTGTGTCCGGACGCATGCTTGTTGTCCGGACTCATGCTTGGTCCGGACGCATGCTTTTTGTCCGGTCGCATGCTTGTGTCCGGACGCATGCTTGTGTCCGGACGCATGCTTGTGTCCGGACGCATGCTTGTTCCCGGTCGCATGCTTGTGTCCGGACGCATGCTTGTGTCCGGACGCATGCTTTGTGTCCCGGTCGCATGCTTGTGTCCGGACGCATGCTTGTGTTTGGACGCATGCTTGTGTTTGGACGCATGCTTGTGTCCGGTCGCATGCTTGTGTCCGGACGCATGCTTGTGTCCGGACGATGCTTGAGCGCAGGACGCATGCTTGTGTCCGGACGCATGCTTGTGTCCAAACGCATGCTTGTGTCCGGACGCATGCTTGTGTCCGGACGCATGCTTGTGTCCGGACGCATGCTTGTGTTTGGACGCATGCTTGTGCCCGGACGCATGCTTGTGTCCGGACGCATGCTTGAGTCCGGTCGCATGCTTGTGTCCGGACGCATGCTTGTGTCCGGACGCATGCTTGTGTCCGGTCGCATGCTTGTGTCCGGACGCATGCTTGTGTCTGGACGCATGCTTGTGTCAGGACGCATGCTTGTGTCCGGTCGCATGCTTGTGTCCGGACGCATGCTTGTGTCCGGACGCATGCTTGTGTCCGGTCGCATGCTTGTGTCCGACGCATGCTTGTGTCCGGACGCATGCTTGTGTCCGGACGCATGCTGTGTCCGGACGCATGCTTGTGTCCGGACGCATGCTTGTGTCCGGACGCATGCTTGTGTCCGGACTGCATGCTGTGTGTCCGGGCCTGATGCTTGTGTCCGGTCGCATGCTTGTGTCCGGACGCATGCTTGTGTCCAGACGCATGCTTGTGTCCGACGCATGCTTGAGGGCGGACGCATGCTTGTGTCGACGCATGCTTGTGTCCGGTCGCATGCTTGTGTTCGGACGCATGCTTGTGTCCGGACGCATGCTTGTGTCCGGACGCATGCTTGTGCCCCGGTCGCATGCTTGTGTCGGACGCATGCTTGTGTCCGGTCGCATGCTTGTGTCCGGACGCATGATTGTGTCCGGACGCATGCTTGTGTCCGGATGCATGCTTGTCGTCCGGACGCATGCTTGTGTTTCGGACGCATGCTTGGTCCGGCCCACATGCTTGTGTTTGGACGCATGCTTGTGCGCGGACGCCTGCTTGTGTCCGGTACGCATGCTTGTGTCGGTCGCATGCATGTGTCCGGGACCGCATGCTTGTGTCCGACGCATGCTTGTGTCCGGACGCATGCTTGTGTCCGGACGAGGCACGCATGCTTGTGTTCGGACGCATGCTTGTGTCCGGACGCATGCTTGTGTCCGGACGCATGCTTTGTGTCCGGACGCATGCTTGTGTCCGGACGCATGCTTGTGTCCGACGCATGCTTGTGTCCGGACGCATGCTTGTGTCCGGACGCATGCTTGTGCCCGGACGCATGCTTGTGTCCGGGACGCATGCTTGTGTCCGGACGCATGCTTGTGTCCGGACGCATGCTTGTGTCCGACGCATGCTTGTGTCCGGTTGCATGCTTGTGTCCGGTCGCATGCTTGGGTCCGGACGCATGGTTGTGTCCGGACGCATGCTTGTGTCCGGACGCATGCTTGTGTCCGGACGCATGCTTGTGTCCGGACGCATGCTTGTGTCCGACGCATGCTGGTGTCCGGACGCATGCTCGTGTCCGGACGCATGCTCGTGTCCGGACGCATGCTTGTGTCCGGACGCATGCTTGTGTCCGGACGCATGCTTGTGTCCGACGCATGCTTGTGTCCGGTCGCATGCTTGTGTCCGGACGCATGCTTTTGTCCGACGCATGCTTGTGTCCGGACGCATGCTTGTGTCCGGACGCATGCTTGTGCCCGGTCGCATGCTTGTGTCCGGACGCATGCTTGTGTCCGGTCGCATGCTTGTGTCCGGACGCATGCTTGTGTCCGAACGCATGCTTGTGTCCGGACGCATGCTTGTGTCCGGTCGCATGCGTGTGTCCGGACGCATGCTTGTGCCCGGACGCATGCTTGTGTCCGGACGCATGCTTGTGTCCGGTCGCATGCTTGTGTCCGGACGCATGCTTGAGTCCGGACGCATGCTTGAGTCCGGTCGCATGCTTGTGTCCGGACGCATGCTTGTGTCCGGTCGCATGCGTGTGTCCGGACGCATGCTTGTGTCCGGTCGCATGCTTGTGTCCGGACGCATGCTTGTGTCCGGACGCATGCTTGTGTCCGGACGCATGCTTGTGTCCGGTCGCATGCTTGTGTCCGGACGCATGCTTGTGTCTGGACGCATGCTTGTGTCCGGACGCATGTTTGTGTCCGGTTGCATGCTTGTGTCCGGACGCATGCTTGTGTCCGGTCGCATGCTTGTGTCCGGACTCATGCTTGTGTCCGGACGCATGCTTGAGTCCGGACGCATGCTTGTGTCCGGACGCATGCTTGTGTCCGGACGCATGCCTGTGGCTGGACGCATGCTTGTGTCCGGTCGCATGCTTGTGTCCGGACGCATGCTTGTGTCCGGTCGCATGCTTGTGTCCGGACGCATGCTTGTGTCCGGTCGCATGCTTGTGTCCGGACGCATGCTTGTGTCCGGACGCATGCTTGTGTCCGGACGCATGCTTGAGCGCGGACGCATGCTTGTGTCCGGACGCATGCTTGTGTCCGGTCGCATGCTTGTCTCCGGACGCATGCTTGTGTCCGGACGCATGCTTGTGTCTGGTCGCATGATTGTGTCCGGTCGCATGCGTGTGTCCGGACGCATGCTTGTGTACGGACGCATGCGTGTGTCCGGACGCATGCTTGTGTTTGGACGCATGCTTGTGCCCGGTCGCATGCTTGTGTCCGGACGCATGCTTGTGTCCGGACGCATGCTTGTGTATGGACGCATGCTTGTGTCTGGACGCATGCTTGTGTCCGGACGCATGCTTGAGTCCGGTCGCATGCTTGTGTCCCGGACGCATGATTGTGTCCGGACGCATGCTTGTGTCCGGACGCATGCTTGTGTCCGGACGCATGCTTGTGTCCGGACGCATGCTTGTGTCCGGACGCATGCTTGTGTCCGGACGCATGCTTGTGTCAGGACGCATGCTTGTGTTTGGACGCATGCTTGTGCCCGGTCGCATGCTTGTGTCCGGACGCATGCTTGTGTTCGGTCGCATGATGTGTCCGGACGCATGCTTGTGTCCGGACGCATGCTTGTGTCCGGACGCATGCTTGTGTCCGGACGCATGCTTGTGCCCGGACGCATGCTTGTGTCCGGACGCATGCTTGTGTCCGGACGCATGCTTGTGTCCGGACGCATGCTTGTGTCCGGACGCATGCTTGTGTTGGACGCATGCTTGTTGCCCGGTCGCATGCTTGTGTCCGGACGCATGCTTGTGTCCCGACGCATGCTTGTGTCCGGACGCATGCTTGTGTCCCGACGCATGCTTGTTGTCCGGACGCATGCTTGTGTCCCGACGCATGCTTGTGTCCGGACGCATGCTTGTGTCCGGACGCATGCTTGTGGCTGGACGCATGCTTGTGTCCGGTCGCATGCTTGTGTCCGGACGCATGCTTGTGTCCGGTTCGCATGCTTGTGTCCGGACTCATGCTTGTGTCCGGTCGCATGCTTGTGTCCGGACGCATGCTTGTGTCCGGACGCATGCTTGTGGCCGGACGCATGCTTGAGCGCGGACGCATGCTTGTGTTCGGACGCATGCTTGTGTCCGGTCGCATGCTTGTCTCCGGACGCATGCTTGTGTCCGGACGCATGCTTGTGTCCGGACGCATGCTTGTGTCCGGTCGCATGCTTGTGTCCGGTCGCATGCTTGTTCCGGGTGTCCGGACGCATGCTTGTGTACGGACGCATGCGTGTGTCCGGACGCATGCTTGTGTTTAGACGCATGCTTGTGCCCGGTCGCATGCTTGTGTCCGGACGCATGCTTGTGTCCGGACGCATGCTTGTGTATGGACGCATGCTTGTGTCTGGACGCATGCTTGTGTCCGGACGCATGCTTGAGTCCGGTCGCATGCTTGTGTCCGGACGCATGATTGTGTCCGGACGCATGCTTGTGTCCGGACGCATGCTTGGGTCCGGTCGCATGCTTGTGTCCGGACGCATGCTTGTGTCCGGACGCATGCTTGTGTGCGGACGCATGCTTGTGTCCGGACGCATGCTTGTGCCCGGTCGCATGCTTGTGTCCGGACGCATGCTTGTGTCCGACGCATGCTTGTGTGCGGACGCATGCTTGTGTCCGACGCATGCTTGTGTCCGACGCATGCTTGTGTGCGGACGCATGCTTGTGTCCGGACGCATGCTTGTGTCCGAACGCATGCTTGTGTCCGGACGCATGCTTGTGTCTGACGCATGCTTGTGTGCGGACGCATGCTTGTGTCCGGACGCATGCTTGTGCCCGGTCGCATGCTTGTGTCCGGACGCATGCTTGTGTCCGGACGCATGCTTGTGTCCGGTCGCATGCTTGTGTCCCGGACGCATGCTTGTGTCCCGACGCATGCTTGCGTCCGGACGCATGCTTGTGTCTGGATGCGGACGCATGCTTGTGTCTGGACGCATGCTTGTGTCCGGACGCATGCTTGTGTCCGGTCGCATGCTTGTGTCCGGACGCATGCTTGTGTGCGGACGCATGCTTGTGTCCGGACGCATGCTTGTGTCCGAACGCATGCTTGTGTCCGGACGCATGCTTGTGTCCGGACGCATGCTTGTGTCCGGACGCATGCTTGTGTCCGGATGCATGCTTGTGTCCGGACACATGCTTCCGCGTGGTAGCATGCTTGTGTCCGGACGCATGCTTGTGTATGGACGCATGCTTGTGTCCGGACGCATACTTGTGTCCGGACGCATGCTTGAGTCCGGTTGCGTGCTTGTGTCCGGACGCATGCTTTGCTTTGAGGAGCCAGCAGCTGTGGGAAGGTGACCCTACACCCCCTGGACTATTGGGTGATTGATAGTGGCGCTACCTATAGCATGACACCTCGCCCGGACTTGCTCACCGAACTCGAGCCGTCACCGGTGAAGCATGTCACATCGGCTTTGGGGCAGCGAGCAGAGGTGAAAGGCATGGGGAAGGCCATGTTCAAGGGTGCTGATGGGAAAATGGTGGGCCTCAAGAACGTGCTTTGGGTGCCCAGCCTTGCTGCAAACCTGATTTCCGTGCGGCGGTTGGCAAAGGCCGGCATGGACACTAACTCAAAGGGAGCCAAGACCTACACCGCAAGGCTTGGCGATCGGATTCTTTGGGACCTTCATGAGGACAGAGATGTCTACAACGAGATGTGGCAGATCCCTGTGGTTCCAATGCCTAAGGAGAGGCAAGTGGCAGCAAGCGTCAGCACTAAAGGTGGAGCGGTTGGTAGCGGCGATTGCGCGGACGGTCGCGCTAAGGAGAAGGAGTCCAAGAAGTGCAATCTTGGAGGGACCAGCAAGTTCAGTGAACCTAAGGAGAGTGGTGCAGCAACCCAAGGAGCAGCAAAAGGGTGAGGAGAACCCCGAGGCAACAGCGGAGGAGGACTACGGAGAGAGTATGTGGGGCGCTATTGCGAGCGCGGCATTCTCCAATCCAACTTCGGCTACGGGGGAGTGTGATTGGCTCACCTTGCATCGGCGCATGGGGCATGTGGCCCTGCCCATCTTGCAGCAGCTAGTGAAGAATGAGATGGTTGCTGGCATACGTGTGAAGGGGGAGCCCGTACTTGGCTGCCCGACGTGCATGCAAGCCAAGTTCACCCGTTTCCCATTCTCTAGTTCGGAGGCAACGGCTAAGGCACCACTTGATGAGGTGGTGATGGATGTGGTGGGCCCCCTGAAGCTTGGAGCTGCTGGAGCTGAGTACTTCCTCACTATTGTTGACGTCTACACCCGTATGACTTGGGTGTACTGTGCTGGCCAAGAAGAGCGACGTGGCTGAAACGTTGAAGGCGGATTGGTTCCCGATGGTGGAGCGGCAACAAGGACCGTCTAGTCAAGTCAATCCGCACTGATCGAGGGGGAGAGTTCCTGAGCAAGGAGTTTGGGTTGTGGCTGAAGAAGAATGGTATTCGACACTCCCTCACCATGCCATACTCCCCTACAATGAACGGCATCGCTGAGACGAGCGAACGGCACAATCACGGAGGTGGCACGCGGGTTGCTCATTGAAGCCGGGCTACCCGACTATTTCTGGCCTGATGCGGTGCGGAGCGCATGTGTGGCCAAGAACAGAGCCTTGACTCATGTGGGAGCAGACAAATGGGTGCCCTATGTGGAGTGGCTAGGAAGGAAGCCAAAGGTGGATATGCTTCGGGTGTTCGGGGTGCATGTGCATGGCGCTTGTGCCTAAGCATCTTCGGCACAACAAGCTTGGTGCCAAGGCGGTGTGGGCCGTGCACTTGGGCATGGCTCAAAACAGCAAGGGATGGCTTCTTTGGGACCCATTCACCAAGAAGTTCTTGGTGAGCAGGGACTGCAAGTTCATGGAGAACTTCATGTACAAGAATTGGAAGGCGGAGAATGAGGCGAAGATAGGCGTGCGGTTTTGGGGAGGTGAAGAGTTCCGGTTTGGAGCATGTGGAGCTGCCTTTGGAGCTGAGCAGCGGCAGCACAACCACGAGGCAATCCTCCCTTGTGAAAGGGGGAGAGGAGGCCACTGATGCAGAGGAAGAAGAGGAGGAGGTGCAGCAAGTGAGTGAGCGTGCACCGTCACTCCCTTCCCGTACCACGAGGTGCTCCACGGAATCGAGCCACACCGCAGCAACGCCAAGGCCTTCAAGTCGCTGCAGCTGAGGAGGAAGGAAGGGGGAAGAGGAGAGTTCAACCCCCTAATAGGCTGACCTATGATGCACTTGGAAAGCAAGGCAAGACAGCCCTGGCCGGAGCGGCAATGATGGTCGGAGACGATGAGGAGAGTGACTACGAGGAGTGTGCCTTCGCGTTCTTCTCTCCGGTGGAGATGCCGGGAGAACCAGCAACTCTCAAGGAGGCTTTGGAGAGTAGTGATGCTGAGGAGTGGAAGAAGGCTTTGGAGAGTGAGCTGAAGAGCATCGAGGAGAATGACACGTTTGAATTGGTGGAGCTACCGGAGGGGCGTACGGCGATAACGTCCAAGTGGCTCTTCAAAATCAAGTCGGATGCCGACGGCAAGATCGAGCGTTACAAGTCTAGGCTTGTAGCCAAGGGGTACCAGCAGAAGGAGAAGGTGGACTTCAAGGAGCTGTTTGCCCCTGTGGTGAAGCCGACGACGCTGCGAACCCTATTCGCGGGAGCCGCCATCAAAGGATGGGTGGTGAAGCAAATGGACATTGTGAAGGCATTCCTTAACGGCATCCTTGAGGAGGAGATTTTTATGGCACAGCCAGAGGGGTTTGATGATGGTAGTGGCAGAGTGTGGAAGCTGAAGAAGGCCCTCTATGGGCTGAAGCAGGCCCCTAGGCAATGGTACATGAAGCTGCGCGAAGTGTTGGAGGAGATCGGCTTCACTCCCTCAACGGCCGATCACTCCTTGTTCATGCTTGGCGAGGGGGAGCAGAGGAGCTTCATGGTGGTTTATGTGGATGACATTCTCATATTCTCACCCTCCTCTGACCTTGTGAAGGAGGTGATGCTGAAGCTGCATGACAAGTTCAAGTGCAAGTCCCTTGGTGACGTGAACTTCTACCTTGGGCTCCACATCGAACGAGACGTGGAGAAGCGGAGCATGCGAGTGCACCAACGGAAGTACCTGGAGGCGTTGGCTGCCAACTTCGGCCAGAGTGAAGGTCATGTGGCTACTCCCTTTCCCTCTGGGTTCAAGTGTGTGAAGGGGCCAGAGGAGGAGAGCGTTGGAGAAGAGGAGAGGCGCCGATTTCACTCGTTGGTGGGCAGCCTCATGTATGCGGCGGTAAACACCCGACCGGACGTCGCGTTTGCTACCGGGCAGCTGGCTAGGGTTGTGCAATGCCCTAATGAGGAGCAGGTAGCAGCTGGAATGAGGGTGGCCAAGTATCTTGGCCAAACACCGACCGTTGGGCTGCAATACTCGGCGGCGGCACAAAGGCGCCAAAAGGGCGCGGATGGTGTTTGAACCTGGGCATTTGTTCCTCACCGCCTACTCGGATGCTTCATATGCATCAGAACCAGAGGACATGACAAGTGTGGGAGGCTTCATATGCTGTGTTGGTGGAGGCCCAACTGCTTGGGAGAGCAAGAAGCAGGTTGACCAAGCTTTGAGCTCGGTGGAGTCCGAGTACATGGCACTCTTCCGTGCCGTATTGGAGATTGTGTGGCAGCGGCGTTTGTTGGCTGAATTGGGGGAGGAGCAGCAAGGACCTACCCCACTGTATTGTGACAGCCAGGGTGCCATTGCTCTTGCTAAGAACCCTGTGTTGCATGGACTCACGAAGCACATGAGGGTGAAGTGGCATTGGACGAGGAGCATGGTAACCGCGGGTGAAGTTGAGTTGCGCTACGTGAAGACCACGGGGCAGCCGGCTGACATGATGACCAAGAGGCTGGTGGAGCCAGCAGCATTGGAAGTGTTGCAAGCTGGCTGGGATGGCTCTGAACTGACAGAGCAACATATCCTAAGGCCAACAATCCGAGGGGGAGTTTGTTGGTGCAACCCTATGGTTTTGCACTCGGCTTGTTGTCCGTGTGCGTGCATGTGTGTGTATGTATGGAATGGTATGAGGGCATGGGATAATATATATTTCATGCTTATAATTGTGTGTGAATGTTGAGTCATGATGTCGAGTGTTGTGTTGAGTCAATAGCGAGTTATCGCTAGACGCGTGTTACGCGGTCGTTTGTGTCTCGCGCGGTTTCTATTTTGTCGTGCGCGGTTTCTATTTTGTCCTGTGTCGAACGTTCGGTGTGTCGCAGGTGTGTGCAGCAGACCCATCAAAAAACTCAAGGATGAGTTTGTGATGAAGAGCCCGAGCCTTGGTGTCAAGCCTCAGGTGATTTCAAAGCTCGCCAAAAGGGTACACCTCAAGATATTGAAGATAGTTACATTACTTTGTGGAGTGTAACATTTCACTTGGTGTAGGCCCTAGTGAAGGGTAGTTTCGAGACCCTTCGTGGTTGGGGACAGTGTGGCACTGTTCCACATCACTGTACCTCGGCTCTTGGGGTTTGTAGGAGCTGGGAGTCATTCCCAACTCGTAACTCTTCAGATCTCTTCCTATTTTTGTGTTCTAAGACTATAGTGGCTGCCATAGTGCCGTTCGTTCAAACCAACACTGTGTCGTCAATACTTGGTCAAATCGTGCGATCTAAATTGCCTATTGTAGGCGACGTTCAGGACCCTAAGTTTGCACACGCTAGGCCCTTGTTCTTGCTATTTTGCATACGGTATGTCCTTGTTATTCCAATTTTGCACATACTAGGCCCTTGTTCTTGCTATTTTGCACACGCTAGGCCCTTGTTCTTCCAAATTTGCACACGCTAGGACCTTGTTCTTGCAATTTTGCACTCGCTAGGCCCTTGTTCTTGAAGTTTTGCACACGCTAGGCCCTTGTTCTTGCAATTTTGCACACGCTAGGCCCTTTTTTCTGGCAATTTTACACACGCTAGGCCCTTGTTCTTCCAATTTTGCACTCGCTAGGCCCTTGTTCTTTAAATTTTGCACATGCTAGGCCCTTGTTCTAGCAATTTTGCACACGCTAGGCCCTTGTTCTTGCAATTTTGCACTCGCTAGGCCCTTGTTCTTTCAGTTTGCACACGCTAGGCCCTTGTTCTTGAACGTTTGCACACGCTAGGCCCTTGTTCTTGCAATTTTGCACATGCTAGGCACTTGTTCTTGCCATTTTGCACACGCTAGGCCATTGTTCTTGAAATTTTGCACACACTAGGCCCTTGTTCTTGCTATTTTGCACATGCTAGGCCCTTGTTCTTCCAGTTTTGCACACGCTAGGCTCTTGTTCTTGAACTTTTGCACTCGCTAGGTTATGCTTCTTGATCTTTTGCACACGCTAGGCCCTTGTTCTTGCAGTTTTGCACACGCTAGGCACTTGTTCTTCCAATTTTGCACTCGCTAGGCCCTTGTTCTCTAAAGTTTGCACACGCTAGGCCCTTGTTCCTTGCAATTTTGCACACGCTAGGCCCTTGTTCTTCCAATTTTGCACTCGCTAGGCCCTTGTTCTTGCAATTTTGCACACGCTAGGCCCTTGTTTCTTGCTGTTTTGCACACGCTAGGCCCTTGTTCTTCCAATTTTGCACTCGCTAGGCCCTTGTTCTTGCAATTTTGCACACGCTAGGCCCTGTTCTTCCAATTTTGCACTCGCTAGGCCCTTGTTCTTGCAATTTTGCACACGCTAGGCCCTTGTTCTTGCAATTTTGCACACGCTAGGCCCTTGTTCTTGAAATTTTGCACTTGCTAGGTCCTTGTTATTGAAGTTTTGCACATGCTAGGCCCTTGTTCTTGCACTTTTGCACACGCTAGGCACTTGTTCTTCCAATTTTGCACTCGACAGGCCCTTGTTCTTGAAATTTTGAACACACTAGGCCCTTGTTCTTCCAATTTTGCACATGCTAGGCCCTTGTTCTTTCTATTTTGCACACGCTAGGCCCTTGTTCTTGAAATTTTGCACTCACTAGGCCCTTGTTCTTGAAATTTTGCACACGCTAGGCCCATGTTCTTGCTATTTTGCACACGCTACGCCCTTGTTCTTCCAATATTGCACTCGCTAGGCCCTTGTTCTTGAAATGTTGCACACGCTAGGCCCTTGTTCTTGCAATTTTGCACACACTAGGCTCTTGTTCTTCCAATTTTGCACTCGCTAGGCCCTTGTTCTTGCAATTTTGCACTCGCTAGGCCCTTGTTCTTCAACTTTTGCACACGCTAGGCCCTTGTTCTTGCAATTTTGCACACGCTAGGCCCTTTTTCTTGCAATTTTACACACGCTAGGCCCTTGTTCTTCCAATTTTGCACTCGCTAGGCCCTTGTTCTTTAAATTTTGCACACGCTAGGCCCTTGTTCTAGCAATTTTGCACACGCTAGGCCCTTGTTCTTGCAATTTTGCACTCGCTAGGCCCTTGTTCTTGCAGTTTTTGCACTCGCTAGGCCCTTGTTCTTGCAATTTTGCATATGCTAGGCACTTGTTCTTGCCATTTTGCACACGCTAGGCCCTTGTTCTTGAAATTTTGCACACGCTAGGCCTTTGTTCTTGCTATTTTGCACATGCTAGGCCCTTGTTCTTAAAATTTTGCACTCGCTAGGCCCTTGTTCTTGAAATTTTGAACACGCTAGGCCCTTATTCTTGCTGTTTTGCACTCGCTAGGCCCTTGTTCTTCCAATTTTGCACTCGCTAGGCCCTTGTTCTTGCAATTTTGCACACGCTAGGCCCTTGTTCTTCCAATTTTGCACTCGCTAGGCCCTTGTTCTTGCAATTTTGCACATGCTAGGCCCTTGTTCTTGCAATTTTGCACACGCTAGGCCCTTGTTCTTGAAATTTTGCACTTGCTAGGTCCTTGTTCTTGGAGTTTTTGCACACGCTAGGCCCTTGTTCTTGCACTTTTGCACACGCTAGGCACTTGTTCTTCCAATTTTGCACTCGCCAGGCCCTTGTTCTTGAAATTTTGAACACACTAGGCCCTTGTTCTTCCAATTTTGCACATGCTAGGCCCTTGTTCTTGCTATTTTGCACACGCTAGGCCCTTGTTCTTGAAATTTTGCACTCGCTAGGCCCTTGTTCTTGAAATTTTGCACACGCTAGGCCCTTGTTCTTGCTATTTTGCACATGCTAGGCCCTTGTCTTGAAATTTTGCACTGGCTAGGCCCTTGTTCTTGAAATTTTGAACACGCTAGGCCCTTATTCTTGCTGTTTTGCACTCGCTAGGCCCTTGTTCTTCCAATTTTGCACTCGCTAGGCCCTTGTTCTTGCAATTTTGCACACGCTAGGCCCTTGTTCTTGCAATTTTGCACACGCTAGGCCCTTGTTCTTCCAATTTTGCACTCGCTAGGCCCTTGTTCTTTAAATTTTGCACACGCTAGGCCCTTGTTCTAGCAATTTGCACACGCTAGGCCCTTGTTCTTGCAATTTTGCACTCGCTAGGCCCTTGTTCTTGCAATTTTGCACACGCTAGGCCCTCGTTCTTGCAATTTTGCACACGCTAGGCCCTTGTTCTTGAAATTTTGCACTTGCTAGGTCCTTGTTCTTGGAGTTTTGCACACGCTAGGCCCTTGTTCTTGCACTTTTGCACACGCTAGGCACTTGTTCTTCCAATTTTGCACTCGCCAGGCCCTTGTTCTTGAAATTTTGAACACACTAGGCCCTGTGTTCTTCCAATTTGCACATGCTAGGCCCTTGTTCTTTCTATTTTGCACACGCTAGGCCCTTGTTCTTGAAATTTTGCACTCACTAGGCCCTTGTTCTTGAAATTTTGCACACGCTAGGCCCTTGTTTCTTGCTATTTTGCACACGCTAGGCCCTTGTTCTTCCAATGTTGCACTCGCTAGGCCCTTGTTCTTGAAATGTTGCACACGCTAGGCCCTTGTTCTTGAAATTTTGCACACACTAGGCTCTTGTTCTTCCAATTTCGCACTCGCTAGGCCCTTGTTCTTGCAATTTTGCACTCGCTAGGCCCTTGTTCTTGAAATTTTGCACACGCTAGGCCCTTGTTCTTGCAATTTTTGCACACGCTAGGCCCTTTTTCTTGCAATTTTACACACGCTAGGCCTTGTTCTTCCAATTTTGCACTCGCTAGGCCCTTGTTCTTTAAACTGTTGCACACGCTAGGCCTTGTTTCTAGCAATTTGCACACGCTTAGGCCCTTGTTCTTGCAATTTTGCACTACGCTAGGCCCTTGTTCTTGCAGATTTGCACTCGCTAGGCCCTTGTTTTTGAACGTTTGCACACGCTAGGCCCTTGTTCTTGCAATTTTGCACATGCTAGGCACTTGGTCTTTGCCCATTTTACACACGCTAGGCCCTTGTTCTTGAAATTTTGCACACGCTAGGCCTTGTGTTCTTGCTATTTTGCACATGCTAGGCCCTTGTTCTTGAAATTTTTGCACTCGCCAGGCCCTTGTTCTTGAAATTTTGAACACGCTAGGCCCTTTTTCTTGCTGTTTTGCACTCGCTAGGCCCTTGTTCTTCCAATTTTGCACTCGCTAGGCCCTTGTTCTTGAAATTTTGCACAGTCTAGGCCTTGGTTCTTGCTATTTTACACATGCTAGGCCCTTGTTCTTGAAATTTTGCACTCGCTAGGCCCTTGTTCTTGAAATTTTGAACACCCTAGGCCCTTATTCTTGCTGTTTTGCACTCCCTAGGCCCTTGTTCTTGAAATTTTGCACACACTAGGCTCTTGTTCTTCCAATTTTGCACTCGCTAGGCCCTTGTTCTTGCACAATTTTGCCACTCGCTAGGCCCTTGTTCTTGAAATTTTGCACACGCTAGGCCCTTGTTCTTGAAATTTTGCACACGCTAGGCCCTTTTTCTTGCAATTTTACACACGCTAGGACCTTGTTCTTCCAATTTTGCACTCGCTAGGCCCTTGTTCTTTAAATTTTGCACACGCTAGGCCCTTGTTCTAACAATTTGCACACGCTAGGCCCTTGTTCTTGCAATTTTGCACTCGCTAGGCCCTTGATCCTGCAATTTTGCACTCGCTAGGCCCTTGATCTTGCAGTTTTGCACTCGCTAGGCCCTTGTTTTTTGAACGTTTGCACACGCTAGGCCCTTGTTCTTGCAATTTTGCACATGCTAGCACTTGTTCTTGCCATTTTGCACACGCTAGGCCCTTGTTCTTGAAATTTTGCACACGCTAGGCCTTTGTTCTTGCTATTTGCACATGCTAGGCCCTTGTTCTTGAAATTTTGCACTCGCCAGGCCCTTGTTCTTGAAATTTTGAACACGCTAGGCCCTTTTTCTTGCTGTTTTGCACTCGCTAGGCCCTTGTTCTTCCAATTTTGCACTCGCTAGGCCCTTGTTCTTGCAATTTTGCACACGCTAGGCCTTGTTCTTCCAATTTTGCACTCGCTAGGCCCTTGTTCTTGCAATTTTGCACATGCTAGGCCCTTTGTTCTTGCAATTTTGCACACGCTAGGCCCTTGTTCTTGAAATTTTGCACTCGCTAGGCCCTTGTTCTTGAAGTTTGCACACGCTAGGCCCTTGTTCTTGCTATTTTGCACACGCTAGGCCCTTGTTCTTCCAAGTTGCACTCGCTAGGCCCTTGTTTTTTAAATGTTGCACACGCTAGGCGCTGTTCTTGCAATTTTGCACACACTAGGCTCTTTGTTCTTCCAATTTTGCACTCGCTAGGCCCTTGTTCTTGCAATTTTGCACTCGCTAGGCCCCTGTTCTTGAAAGTTTTGCACACGCTAGGCCCTTGTTCTTGCAATTTTGCACATGCTAGGCCCTTTTTCTTGCAATTTTACACACGCTAGGCCCTTGTTCTTCCAATTTTGCACTCGCTAGGCCCTTGTTCTTTAAAATTTTTGCACACGCTAGGCCCTTGTTCTAGCAACTTTTGCACACGCTAGGCCCTTGTTCTTGCAATTTTTGCACTCGCTAGGCCCTTGTTCTTGCAGTTTTGCACTTGCTAGGCCCTTGTTATTGAACGTTTGCACACGCTAGGCCCTTGTTCTTGCAATTTTGCACATGCTAGGCACTTGTTCTTGCCATTTTGCACACGCTAGGCCCTTGTTCTTGAAATTTGCACACGCTAGGCCCTTGTTCTTGCTTATTTTGCACTTGCTAGGCCCTTGTTTCTTCAGTTTGCACACGCTAGGGCCCTTTGTTCTTGAACCTTTTGCACTCGCTAGGTTATTCTTCTTGATCTTTTGCACACGCTAGGCCCTTGTTCTTGCAGTTTTCCACACGCTAGGCACTTGTTCTTCCAATTTTGCACTCGCTAGGCCCTTGTTCTTGCAATTTTGCACACGCTAGGCCCTTGTTCTTCCAATTTTGCACTCGCTAGGCCCTTGTTCTTGCAATTTTGCACACGCTAAGCCCTTGTTATTGCTATTTTGCACACGCTAGGCCCTTGTTCTTCCAATTTTGCAGTCGCTAGGCCCTTGTTCTTGCAATTGTGCTCACGCTAGGCCCTTGATCTTCCAATTTTGCACTCGCTAGGCCCTTGTTCTTGAAATTTGAGCACGCTAGGCCCTTATTCTTGCTGTTTTGCACATGCTAAGCCCCTTGTTCTTCCAATTTTGCACTCGCTCGGCCCTTGTTCTTGCTATTTTGCACACGCTAGCCCTTGTTCTTCCAATTTGCACTCGCTAGGCCCCTTGTTCTTCCAATTTTGCACTAGCTAGGCCCTTGTTCTTGCAATTTTGCACACGCTAGGCCCTTGTTCTTCCAATTTTGCACTCGCTAGGCCCTTGTTCTTGCAATTTTGCACACGCTAGGCCCTTGTTTCTTGCAATTTTGCACACGCTAGCGCCCTTGTTCTTGAAATTTTGCACTTGCTAGGTCCTTGTTATGAAGTTTTGCACATTGCTAGGCCCTTGTTCTTGCCACTTTTGCACACGCTAGGCACTTGTTCTTCCAATTTTGCACTCGACAGGCCCTGTTCTTGAAATTTTGAACACACTAGGCCCTTGTTCTTCCAATTTTGCACATGCTAGGCCCTTGTTCTTCTATTTGCACACGCTAGGCCCTTCGTTCTGAAATTTTGCACTCACTAGGCCCCTTGTTCTTGAAATTTGCACACGCTAGGCCCCATGTTCTTGCTATTTTGCACCACGCTACGCCCTTGTTCTTCCAATATTGCACTCGCTAGGCCCTTGTTCTTGAAATGTTGCACACGCTAGGCCCTTGTTCTTGCAATTTTGCACACACTAGGCCTCTTGTTCTTCCAATTTTTGCACTCGCTAGGCCCCTTGTTCTTGCAATTTTGCACTCGCTAGGCCCTTGTTCTTCAACTTTTGCACACGCTAGGCCCTTGTTCTTGCAATTTTGCACACGCTAGGCCCTATTTTTCTTGCAATTTTACACACGCTAGGCCCTTGTTCTTCCAATTTTGCACTCGCTAGGCCCTTGTTCTTTAAATTTTGCACACGCTTAGGGGTTGTAGCCCTTGTTCTCTAGCAATTTTGCACACGCTAGGCCCTTGTGTCTTGCAATTTTGCACTCGCTAGGCCCTTGTTCTTGCAGTTTTGCACTCGCTAGGCCCTTGTTCTTGCAATTTTTTGCATATGCTAGGCACTTGTTCTTGCCATTTTGCACACGCTAGGCACCTTGTTCTTGAAATTTTGCACACGCTAGGCCTTTTGTTCTTGCTATTTTGCACATGCTAGGCCCTTGTTCTTAAAATTTTGCACATCGCTAGGCCCTTGTTCTGAAATTTTGAACACGCTAGGCCCTTATTCTTGCTGTTTTGCACTCGCTAGGCCCTTGTTCTTCCAATTTTGCACTCGCTAGGCCCTTGTTCTTGCAATATTTGCACACGCTAGGCCCTTGTTTCTTCCAATTTTGCACTCGCTAGGCCCCTTGTTCTTGCAATTTTGCACATGCTAGGCCCTTGTTCTTGCAATTTTGCACACGCTAGGCCCTTGTTCTTGAAATTTTGCACTTGCTAGGTCCTTGTTCTTGGAGTTTTGCACACGCTAGGCCCTTGTTCTTGCACTTTTTGCACACGCTAGGCACTTGTTCTTCCAATTTTGCACTCGCCAGGCCCCTTGTTCTTGAAATTTTGAACACACTAGGCCCTGTTCTTCCAATTTTGCACATGCTAGGCCTTGTTCTTGCTATTTTGCACACGCTAGGCCTTGTTCTTGAAATTTTTGCACTCGCTAGGCCCTTGTTCTTGAAATTTTGCACACGCTAGGCCCTTGTTCTTGCTATTTTGCACATGCTAGGCCCTGTGTTACTTGAAATTTTGCACTGGCTAGGCCCTTGTTCTTGAAATTTTGAACACGCTAGGCCTTATTCTTGCTGTTTTTGCACTCGCTAGGCCCTTGTTCTTCCAATTTTGCACTCGCTAGGCCCTTGTTCTTGCAAATTTTTGCACACGCTAGGCCCTTGTTCTTGCAATTTTGCACACGCTAGGCCCTTGTTCTTCCAATTTTGCACTCGCTAGCCCTTGTTCTTTAAATTTTGCACACGCTAGGCCCTTGTTCTAGCAATTTTTGCACACGCTAGGCCCTTGTTCTTGCAAATTTTTGCCACTCCGCTAGGCCCCTTGTTCTTTGCAATTTTGCACACGCTAGGCCCTCGTTCTTGCAATTTTGCACACGCTAGGCCCTTGTTCTGAAATTTTTGCACTTGCTAGTCCTTGTTCTTGGAGTTTTGCACACGCTAGGCCCTTGTTCTTGCACTTTTGCACACGCTAGGCACTTGTTCTTCCAATTTTGCACTCGCCAGGCCCTTGTTCTTGAAATTTTGAACACACTAGGCCCTTGTTCTTCCAATTTTTGCACATGCTAGGCCCTTGTTCTTTCTCATTTTGCACACGCTAGGCCCTTGTTCTTGAAATATTTGCACTCACTAGGCCCTGTGTTCTTGAAATTTTTGCACACGCTAGGCCCTTGTTCTTGCATTTTTGCACACGCTAGGCCCTTGTTCTTCCAATGTTGCACTCGCTAGGCCCTTGTTCTTGAAATGTTGCACACGCTAGGCCCTTGTTCTTGAAATTTTGCACACACTAGGCTCTTGTTCTTCCAATTTCGCACTCGCTAGGCCCTTGTTCTTGCAATTTTGCACTCGCTAGGCCCTTGTTCTTGAAATTTTGCACACGCTAGGCCCTTGTTCTTGCAATTTTGCACACGCTAGGCCCTTTTTCTTGCAATTTTTACACACGCTAGGCCCTTGTTCTTCCAATTTTGCACTCGCTAGGCCCTTGTTCTTTAAATGTTGCACACGCTAGGCCCTTGTTCTAGCAATTTTGCACACGCTAGGCCCTTGTTCTTGCAATTTTGCACTCGCTAGGCCCTGTTCTTGCAGATTTGCACTCGCTAGGCCCTGGTTTTTGAACGTTTTGCACACGCTAGGCCCTTGTTCTTGCAATTTTGCACATGCTAGGCACTTGTTCTTGCCAATTTTACACACGCTAGGCCCTTGTTCTTGAAATTTTGCACACGCTAGGCCTTGTTCTTGCTATTTTGCACATGCTAGGCCCTTGTTCTTGAAATTTTGCACTCGCCAGGCCCTTGTCTTGAAATTTTGAACACGCTAGGCCCTTTTTCTTGCTGTTTTGCACTCGCTAGGCCCCTTGTTCTTCCAATTTTTGCACTCGCTAGGCCTGTTCTTGAAATTTGCACAGTCTAGGCCTTGGTTCTTGCTATTTTACACATGCTAGGCCCTTGTTCTTGAAATTTGCACTCGCTAGGCCCTTGTTCTTGAAATTTGAACACTAGGCCCTTATTCTTGCTGTTTTGCACTCGCTAGGCCCTTGTTCTTGAAATTTGCACACACTAGGCTCTTGTTCTTCCAATTTTGCACTCGCTAGGCCCTTGTTCTTGCAATTTTGCACTCGCTAGGCCCCTTGTTCTTGAATTTTGCACACGCTAGGCCCTTGTTCTTGAAATTTTGCACACGCTAGGCCCTTTTTCTTGCAATTTACACACGCTAGGACCTTGTTCTTCCAATTTTGCACTCGCTAGGCCCTTGTTCTTTAAATTTTGCACACGCTAGGCCCTTGTTCTAACAATTTTGCACACGCTAGGCCCTTGTTCTTGCAATTTTTGCACTCGCTAGGCCCTTGATCCTGCAATTTGCACTCGCTAGGCCCTTGATCTTGCAGTTTTGCACTCGCTAGGCCTTGTTTTTGAATTTGCACACGCTAGGCCCTTGTTCTTGCAATTTTGCACACGCTAGGCACTTGTTCTTGCCAATTTTGCACACGCTAGGCCCTTGTTCTTGAAATTTTGCACACGCTAGGCCTTGTTCTTGCTATTTTGCACATGCTAGGCCCTTTTTGTTCTGAAATTTTGCACTCGCCAGCCCTTGTTCTTGAAATTTTGAACACGCTAGGCCTTTTTTTGCTGTTTTGCACTCGCTAGGCCCTTGTCTTCCAATTTTGCACTCGCTAGGCCTTGTTCTTGCAATTTTGCACACGCTAGGCCCTTGTTCTTGCAATTTTGCACTCGCTAGGCCCTTGTTCTTGCAATTTTGCACATGCTAGGCCCTGTTCTTGCAATTTTGCACACGCTAGGCCCTTGTTCTTGAAATTTTGCACTCGCTAGGCCCTTGTTCTTGAAAGTTTGCACACGCTAGGCCCTTGTTCTTGCTATTTTGCACACGCTAGGCCCTGTTCTTCCAATTTTGCACTCGCTAGGCCCTTGTTTTTAAATGTTGCACACGCTA
The DNA here is from genome assembly GCA_948144175.1 of Closterium sp. NIES-65. Lineage (NCBI taxonomy): Eukaryota > Viridiplantae > Streptophyta > Zygnematophyceae > Desmidiales > Closteriaceae > Closterium > Closterium sp. NIES-65. The sequence goes on along the minus strand of CANXME010001223.1, from coordinate 1,274 downwards.
GGCGCTTGTTCTTGCAATTTTGCACACACTAGGCTCTTGTTCTTCCAATTTTGCACTCGCTAGGCCCTTGTTCTTGCAATTTTGCACTCGCTAGGCCCCTGTTCTTGAAAGTTTGCACACGCTAGGCCCTTGTTCTTGCAATTTTGCACATGCTAGGCCCTTTTTCTTGCAATTTTACACACGCTAGGCCCTTGTTCTTCCAATTTGCACTCGCTAGGCCCTTGTTCTTTAATTTTGCACACGCTAGGCCCTTGTTCTAGCAATTTTGCACACGCTAGGCCCTTGTTCTTGCAATTTTTGCACTCGCTAGGCCCTTGTTCTTGCAGTTTTGCACTTGCTAGGCCCTTGTTATTGAACGTTTGCAACACGCTAGGGCCTTGTTCTTGCAATTTTGCACATGCTAGGGCACTTGTTCTTGCCATTTTGCACACGCTAGGCCCTTGTTCTTGAAATTTTGCACACGCTAGGCCCTTGTTCTTGCTATTTTGCACTTGCTAGCCCTTGTTCTTCCAGTTTTGCACACGCTAGGCCCTTGTTCTTGAACTTTTGCACTCGCTAGGTTATTCTTCTTGATCTTTTGCAACGCTAGGCCCTTGTTCTTGCAGTTTCCCACGCTAGGCACTTGTTCTTCCAATTTTGCACTCGCTAGGCCCTTGTTCTTGCAATTTGCACACGCTAGGCCCTTGTTCTTCCAATTTTGCACTCGCTAGGCCCTTGTTCTTGCAATTTTGCACACGCTAAGCCCTTGTTACTTGCTATTTTGCACACGCTAGGCCCTTGTTCTTCCAATTTTGCAGTCGCTAGGCCTTGTTCTTGCAATTGTGCTCACGCTAGGCCTTGATCTTCCAATTTTGCACTCGCTAGGCCCTTGTTCTTGAAATTTTGAGCACGCTAGGCCCTATTCTTGCTGTTTTGCACATGCTAAGCCCTTGTTCTTCCAATTTTGCACTCGCTAGGCCCTGTTCTTGCTATTTTTGCACACGCTAGGCCCTTGTTCTTCCAATTTTGCACTCGCTAGGCCCTTGTTCTTCCAATTTGCACTCGCTAGGCCCTTGTTCTTGCAATTTTGCACACGCTAGGCCCTTGTTCTTCCAATTTTGCACTCGCTAGGCCCTTGTTCTTGCAATTTTGCACATGCTAGGCCTTTGTTCTTGCAATTTTGCACCGCTAGGCCTTGTTCTTGAAATTTTGCACTTGCTAGGTCCTTGTTCTGGAGTTTTGCACACGCTAGGCCCTTGTTCTTGCACTATTTGCACACGCTAGGCACTTGTTCT
>CANXME010001222.1:0-45875 GCA_948144175.1 Closterium sp. NIES-65 | reverse complement strand
GGCTGGGTGACCTCCCGGGAAGTCCTCGTGTTGTACCCATTTATGCCCCTTGCTCGGCACGTGCCGGGGGAGGGGCAAGCGGGAAAAAGAAAGGACGATTTTAGCGCGTCCGATTCTTTTCTTTTCGTTTTTTTGCCCAAACAACGACCCAGCGGGGTGGGGGGGGCCCCCGGGGAGGCTTGCCCATGCGAAGAAACGCCCCGTGCGCACCACCGTTGGGCGGTTGGAAGCCGCACACGGTCGCGGGGTGGAGAGCGGAAACGGGCAGCCGGGGGAGGGGGGGGCGGTTGGAGGACTTGGGTGTACGGGGGCAGGGGAGTTGAGGGGGCAAGGGGAGGGCAGCAACGGGCAGGGGCTGGGCCAACTGAGGGCACGGAAAAGGGGGGGCAGAGGGTGAGCAGAGGGGCGAGCGATGCAAGGTGGCACATAGGGGGGAAACCAGTTGCACGGAGGTGGAGGTGAGGGGCGTGCGAGGGGGTGGGAAAGGGGCAGGGAGGGGCAGAATGGGAGGATGTAGGTGGGGGGGGGTGGGGGAGGGGAGTGTGCGTGTGTGTGTGTGTGTGTGAGAAAGAGAGAGAGAGAGAGAGAGAGAGAGAGAGAGAGGGAGGGGGGGATTGAAGGGTGGGAGGGGGGCTGGTCGTGGGGGATGGGCTGATGGTGGTAAGAGGGCAGCAGGGATGGGGAGAAGGGAGCGTAACGAGGGGAGAGCAAAGGGCAGGGGGGGAGGAAGGGAGGGCAGGGAGGGAAGAGGCTGAACGTACAAAGGGGGGAAACGGGGGGCATGGATGATAGGAAACGAGGGCAGGGGTGTGGGAAATCAAGGGCAGGGAGGAGAGAAGCAATGGGTGAGGGGGAAAACAGGGAGGGGCAGACGGGGGGCAGGGAGGGAAGAAACGTGGGGCAGGGAGGGGAGAAGCCAAAGACAGGGGCATGGGCAGGCGGGGGCAGGGAGGGAGCAAAGGAGAGGCACGGAGAAAGAAAGGGAGGCGCGGGGAGGGGAGAAACCGGGCGTGGGGGGGGGGGGGCGGAAAATGAGGGGCAGGGCGGGGAGGAGGGAGGGGCAGGGAGGGGAGAAGCTGAGCACACGGAGGGGGGAAAGGTGAGGCAGGGAGGTAGGAAGCCAAGGACAAGGGGGGGGGGAGAGTGGGGGGGCAGGGAGAGGGGGGAGGTGGGGAGCGGGGAAAGGCGGCGAGGGGCAGGGAGGGGAGAAACCAAGCATAGGGGGCGAGATACGAGGGGCAGGGTGCGGATTGAGGAGGGGCAGGGAGTGGAGTGGGTCGGCGAGGGGAAGGAAGAGGCGTGCAGCAGAGGAGGGGAGGGGGGAGGAGAAGGTAAAGGAGGGGAGCGCACGGGCGGGGAGGAGCGAATGGCGGGCGGTGGGAAACGGCGAGGGGGGGGGCAGGGAGGGTCAAAGAGGCGGCAAGGGAGCGGGCACGCGGAGGGTAGGGGCGGGGGGAGCGGATGGCATGAGGGGGCAGGGGGGTGTGACTATGAAGGGGGGGACCCGGGCAAGGGGTGTGTAGCGGTCGGGGCACGAGGTTGACGTGGTACGATCATACCTCAGCTATTAGCCGGATCCCCATCAGAACTCCGAAGCTAAGCGCCGGTGGGCGAGAGCAGTACTGGGCTGGGTGACCTCCCGGGAAGTCCTCGTGTTGTACCCATTTATGCCCCTTGCTCGGCACGTGCCGGGGGAGGGGCAAGCGGGAAAAAGAAAGGACGATTTTAGCGCGTTCCGATTCTTTTCTTTTCGTTTTTTTTGCCCAAACACGACCCCAGCGGGGTGGGGGGCCCCCGGGGGAGGCTTGCCCATGCGAAGAAGAACGCCCCCGTGCGCACCACCGTTGGGCGGTTGGAAGCCGCACACCTGGTCGCGGGGGTGTGGAGAGCGGAAACGGGCAGCCCGGGGGAGGGTGGGGCGGTTGGATGGGACTTGGGGTGTACAGGGGGCAGGGGGAGTTGAGGGGGCAAGGGGAGGGGCAGCAACGGGCAGTGGCTGGGCCAACTGAGGGCACGGAAAAGGGGCGGGCAGAGGGTGAGCAGAGGGGCGAGCGATGCAAGGGTGGCACATAGGGGGGAAACCAGTTGCACGGAGGTGGGAGGTGAGGGGCGTGCGAGGGGGTGGGAAAGGGGCAGGGAGGGGCAGAATGGGAGGATGTAGGTGGGGGGGGGATGGGGGAGGGGAGTGTGCGTGTGTGTGTGTGTGTGTGAGAAAGAGAGAGAGAGAGAGAGGAGAGAGAGAGAGAGGGAGGGGGGGATTGAAGGGTGGGAGGGGGGCTGGTCGTGGGGATGGGCTGATGGTGGTAAGAGGGCAGCAGGGATGGGGAGAAGGGGAGCGTAACGAGGGGAGAGCAAAGGGCAGGGGGGGAGGAAGGGAGGGCAGGGAGGGAAGAGGCTGAACGTACAAAGGGGGGAAACGAGGGGCATGGATGATAGGAAACGAGGGCAGGGGTGTGGGAAATCAAGGGCAGGGAGGAGAGAAGCAATGGGTGAGGGGAAAACAAGGGAGGGGCAGACGGGGGGCAGGGAGGGAAGAAACGTGGGGCAGGGAGGGGAGAAGCCAAAGACAGGGGCATGGGGCAGGCGGGGGCAGGGAGGGAGCAAAGGAGAGGCACGGAGAAAGAAAGGGAGGCGCGGGGAGGGGAGAAAACCGGGCGTGGGGGGGGGGGGGGCGGGAAAATGAGGGGCAGGGCGGGGAGGAGGGAGGGGCAGGGAGGGGAGAAGCTGAGCACACGGAGGGGGGAAAGGTGAGGCAGGGAGGTAGGAAGCCAAGGACAAGGGGGGGGGAGAGTGGGGGGGGGCAGGGAGAGGGGGGAGGTGGGGAGCGGGGAAAGGCGGCGAGGGGCAGGGAGGGGAGAAACCAAGCATAGGGGGGCGAGATACGAGGGGCAGGGTGCGGATTGAGGAGGGGCAGGGAGTGGAGTGGGTCGGCGAGGGGAAGGAAGAGGCGTGCAGCAGAGGAGGGGAGGGGGGAGGAGAAGGTAAAGGAGGGGAGCGCACGGGCGGGGAGGAGCGAAATGGCGGGCGGTGGGAAACGGCGAGGGGGGGCAGGGAGGGTCAAAAGAGGCGGCAAGGGAGCGGGCACGCGGAGGGTAGGGGCGGGGGGAGCGGATGGCATGAGGGGGCAGGGGTGTGACTATGAAGGGGGGGACCCGGGCAAGGGGTGTGTAGCGGTCGGGGCACGAGGTTGACGTGGTACGATCATACCTCGGCTACTACGCCGGATCCCATCAGAACTCCGAAGCTAAGCGCCGGTGGGCGAGAGCAGTTATTCATTAATAGGGGAAGAGCAAATACAAGCCGAATATAATGGTTTTTCCAAGACTAGGAAATTTCGACATAGCCTAATCGCTATGAGGACGGTTATATATTTTGTAGGAAAAGGGGGAAAGAAAGGAAAGGAAGGAAGGATGAAGGAGTAAGAAGAAGTGGTAGGGAAAAGAAGAGGGCGGTAGGAAGAGAAGGGAAGGATAGAAGAAGGGAACAGAAAGAGGGAGGTGGGAAGAAAAGAGGAGAGAGGGAGAGAGACTAAGGAGGAGGAAGCACCAAAGGACCAAAACACGGCAGCAACCCGCACGACCGCACGGGCACAGCGTTTCAAGCACAGCCACTATCGGTGGGCGAGAGCAGTACTGGGCTGGGTGACCTCCCGGGAAGTCCTCGTGTTGTACCCATTATGCCCCTTGCTCGGCACGTGCCGGGGGGAGGGGCAAGCGGGGAAAAAGAAAGGACGATTTTAGCGCGTCCGATTCTTTTCTTTTCGTTTTTTTTGCCCAAACAACGACCCAGCGGGGTGGGGGGCCCCCGGGGAGGCTTGCCCATGCGAAGAAACGCCCCGTGCGCACCACCGTTGGGCGGTTGGAAGCCGCACACGGTCGCGGGGGTGGAGAGCGGAAACGGGCAGCCGGGGGAGGGTGGGGGCGGTTGGATGGGACTTGGGGTGTACGGGGGGCAGGGGAGTTGAGGGGGCAAGGGGAGGGGCAGCAACGGGCAGGGGCTGGGCCAACTGAGGGCACGGAAAAGGGGCGGGCAGAGGGTGAGCAGAGGGGCGAGCGATGCAAGGGTGGCACCATAGGGGGGAAACCAGTTGCACGGAGGTGGGAGGTGAGGGGCGTGCGAGGGGGTGGGAAAGGGGCAGGGAGGGGCAGAATGGGAGGATGTAGGTGGGGGGGGGTGGGGGAGGGGAGTGTGCGTGTGTGTGTGCGTGTGAGAAAGAGAGAGAGAGAGAGAGAGAGAGAGGGAGGGGGGGATTGAAGGGTGGGAGGGGGGCTGGTCGTGGGGATGGGCTGATGGTGGTAAGAGGGCAGCAGGGATGGGGAGAAGGGAGCGTAACGAGGGGAGAGCAAAGGGCAGGGGGGGAGGAAGGGAGGGGCAGGGAGGGAAGAGGCTGAACGTACAAAGGGGGGAAACGAGGGGCATGGATGATAGGAAACGAGGGCAGGGGTGTGGGAAATCAAGGGCAGGGAGGAGAGAAGCAATGGGTGAGGGGAAAACAAGGGAGGGGCAGACGGGGGGCAGGGAGGGAAGAAACGTGGGGCAGGGAGGGGAGAAGCCAAAGACAGGGGCATGGGCAGGCGGGGGCAGGGAGGGAGCAAAGGAGAGGCACGGAGAAAGAAAGGGAGGCGCGGGGAGGGGAGAAACCGGGCGTGGGGGGGGGGGGGCGGAAAATGAGGGGCAGGGCGGGGAGGAGGGAGGGGCAGGGAGGGGAGAAGCTGAGCACACGGAGGGGGGAAAGGTGAGGCAGGGAGGTAGGAAGCCAAGGACAAGGGGGGGGGAGAGTGGGGGGGGCAGGGAGAGGGGGGAGGTGGGGAGCGGGGAAAGGCGGCGAGGGGCAGGGAGGGGAGAAAACCAAGCATAGGGGGGCGAGATACGAGGGGCAGGGTGCGGATTGAGGAGGGGCAGGGAGTGGAGTGGGTCGGCGAGGGGAAGGAAGAGGCGTGCAGCAGAGGAGGGGAGGGGGGAGGAGAAGGTAAAGGAGGGGAGCGCACGGGCGGGGAGGAGCGAATGGCGGGCGGTGGGAAACGGCGAGGGGGGGCAGGGAGGGTCAAAAGAGGCGGCAAGGGAGCGGGCACGCGGAGGGTAGGGGCGGGGGGAGCGGATGGCATGAGGGGGCAGGGGGTGTGACTATGAAGGGGGGGGACCCGGCGGTCGGGGCACGAGGTTGACGTGGTACGATCATACCTCAGCTATTAGCCGGATCCCATCAGAACTCCGAAGCTAAGCGCCGGTGGGCGAGAGCAGTACTGGGCTGGGTGACCTCCCGGGAAGTCCTCGTGTTGTACCCATTTATGCCCCTTGCTCGGCACGTGCCGGGGGAGGGGCAAGCGGGAAAAAGAAAGGACGATTTTTAGCGCGTCCGATTCTTTTCTTTTCGTTTTTTTTTGCCCAAACAACGACCCAGCGGGGTGGGGGGCCCCCGGGGAGGCTTGCCCATGCGAAGAAACGCCCCGTGCGCACCACCGTTGGGCGGTTGGAAGCCGCACACGGTCGCGGGGGTGGAGAGCGGAAACGGGCAGCCGGGGGAGGGTGGGGGCGGTTGGATGGGACTTGGGGTGTACAGGGGGCAGGGGAGTTGAGGGGGCAAGGGGAGGGGCAGCAACGGGCAGGGGCTGGGCCAACTGAGGGCACGGAAAAGGGGCGGGCAGAGGGTGAGCAGAGGGGCGAGCGATGCAAGGGTGGCACCATAGGGGGGAAACCAGTTGCACGGAGGTGGAGGTGAGGGGCGTGCGAGGGGGTGGGAAAGGGGCAGGGAGGGGCAGAATGGAGGATGTAGGTGGGGGGGGATGGGGGAGGGGAGTGTGCGTGTGTGTGTGTGTGTGTGAGAAAGAGAGAGAGAGAGAGAGAGAGAGAGAGAGAGAGGGAGGGGGGGATTGAAGGGTGGGAGGGGGGCTGGTCGTGGGGATGGGCTGATGGTGGTAAGAGGGCAGCAGGGATGGGGAGAAGGGAGCGTAACGAGGGGAGAGCAAAGGGCAGGGGGGGAGGAAGGGAGGGGCAGGGAGGGAAGAGGCTGAACGTACAAAGGGGGGAAACGAGGGGCATGGATGATAGGAAACGAGGGCAGGGGTGTGGGAAATCAAGGGCAGGGAGGAGAGAAGCAATGGGTGAGGGGAAAACAAGGGAGGGGCAGACGGGGGGCAGGGAGGGAAGAAACGTGGGGCAGGGAGGGGAGAAGCCAAAGACAGGGGCATGGGCAGGCGGGGGCAGGGAGGGAGCAAAGGAGAGGCACGGAGAAAGAAAGGGAGGCGCGGGGAGGGGAGAAACGGGCGTGGGGGGGGGGGGGCGGAAAATGAGGGGCAGGGCGGGGAGGAGGGAGGGGCAGGGAGGGGAGAAGCTGAGCACACGGAGGGGGGAAAGGTGAGGCAGGGAGGTAGGAAGCCAAGGACAAGGGGGGGGGAGAGTGGGGGGGGCAGGGAGAGGGGGGAGGGGGGAGCGGGGAAAGGCGGCGAGGGGCAGGGAGGGGAGAAACCAAGCATAGGGGGGCGAGATACGAGGGGCAGGGTGCGGATTGAGGAGGGGCAGGGAGTGGAGTGGGTCGGCGAGGGGAAGGAAGAGGCGTGCAGCAGAGGAGGGGAGGGGGAGGAGAAGGTAAAGGAGGGGAGCGCACGGGCGGGGAGGAGCGAATGGCGGGCGGTGGGAAACGGCGAGGGGGGGCAGGGAGGGTCAAAGAGGCGGCAAGGGAGCGGGCACGCGGAGGGTAGGGGCGGGGGGAGCGGATGGCATGAGGGGGCAGGGGGTGTGACTATGAAGGGGGGGACCCGGGCAAGGGGTGTGTAGCGGTCGGGGCACGAGGTTGACGTGGTACGATCATACCTCGGCTACTACGCCGGATTCCCATCAGAACTCCGAAGCTAAGCGCCGGTGGGCGAGAGCAGTTATTCATTAATAGGGGAAGAGCAAATACAAGCCGAATATAATGGTTTTTCCAAGACTAGGAAATTTCGACATAGCCTAATCGCTATGAGGACGGTATATATATTTTGTAGGAAAAGGGGGAAAGAAAGGAAAGAAGGAAGGATGAAGGAGTAAGAAGAAGTGGTAGGGAAAAGAAGAGGGCGGTAGGAAGAGAAGGGAAGGATAGAAGAAGGGAACAGAAAGAGGGAGGTGGGAAGAAGAAAGAGGAGAGAGGGAGAGAGACTAAGGAGGAGGAAGCACCAAAGGACCAAAACACTGGCAGCAACCCGCACGACCGCACGGGCACAGCGTTTCAAGCACAGCCACTATCGGTGGGCGAGAGCAGAGTACTGGGCTGGGTGACCTCCCGGGAAGTCCTCGTGTTGTACCCATTTATGCCCCTTGCTCGGCACGTGCCGGGGGAGGGGCAAGCGGGAAAAAGAAAGGACGATTTTAGCGCGTCCGATTCTTTTCTCTTTTCGTTTTTTTGCCCAAACAACGACCCAGCGGGGTGGGGGGCCCCCGGGGAGGCTTGCCCATGCGAAGAAACGCCCCGTGCGCACCACCGTTGGGCGGTTGGAAGCCGCACACGGTCGCGGGGGTGGAGAGCGGAAACGGGCAGCCGGGGGAGGGTGGGGGCGGTTGGATGGGACTTGGGGTGTACGGGGGGCAGGGGAGTTGAGGGGGCAAGGGGAGGGGCAGCAACGGGCAGGGGCTGGGCCAACTGAGGGCACGGAAAAGGGGCGGGCAGAGGGTGAGCAGAGGGGCGAGCGATGCAAGGGTGGCACCATAGGGGGGAAACCAGTTGCACGGAGGTGGGAGGTGAGGGGCGTGCGAGGGGGTGGGAAAGGGGCAGGGAGGGGCAGAATGGGAGGATGTAGGTGGGGGGGGGTGGGGGAGGGAGTGTGCGTGTGTGTGTGCTGTGTGAGAAAGAGAGAGAGAGAGAGAGAGAGAGAGGGAGGGGGGGATTGAAGGGTGGGAGGGGGGCTGGTCGTGGGGATGGGCTGATGGTGGTAAGAGGGCAGCAGGGATGGGGAGAAGGGAGCGTAACGAGGGGAGAGCAAAGGGCAGGGGGGGAGGAAGGGAGGGGCAGGGAGGGAAGAGGCTGAACGTACAAAGGGGGGAAACGAGGGGCATGGATGATAGGAAACGAGGGCAGGGGTGTGGGAAATCAAGGGCAGGGAGGAGAGAAGCAATGGGTGAGGGGAAAACAAGGGAGGGGCAGACGGGGGGCAGGGAGGGAAGAAACGTGGGGCAGGGAGGGGAGAAGCCAAAGACAGGGGCATGGGCAGGCGGGGGCAGGGAGGGAGCAAAGGAGAGGCACGGAGAAAGAAAGGGAGGCGCGGGGAGGGGAGAAACCGGGCGTGGGGGGGGGGGGGGCGGAAAATGAGGGGCAGGGCGGGGAGGAGGGAGGGGCAGGGAGGGGAGAAGCTGAGCACACGGAGGGGGGAAAGGTGAGGCAGGGAGGTAGGAAGCCAAGGACAAGGGGGGGGGAGAGTGGGGGGGGCAGGGAGAGGGGGGAGGTGGGGAGCGGGGAAAGGCGGCGAGGGGCAGGGAGGGGAGAAACCAAGCATAGGGGGGCGAGATACGAGGGGCAGGGTGCGGATTGAGGAGGGGCAGGGAGTGGAGTGGGTCGGCGAGGGGAAGGAAGAGGCGTGCAGCAGAGGAGGGGAGGGGGAGGAGAAGGTAAAGGAGGGGAGCGCACGGGCGGGGAGGAGCGAATGGCGGGCGGTGGGAAACGGCGAGGGGGGGCAGGGAGGGTCAAAAGAGGCGGCAAGGGAGCGGGCACGCGGAGGGTAGGGCGGGGGGAGCGGATGGCATGAGGGGGCAGGGGGTGTGACTATGAAGGGGGGGACCCGGGCAAGGGCGTGTGTAGCGGGGGCACGAGGTTGACGTGGTACGATCATACCTCGGCTACTTACGCCGGATCCCATCAGAACTCCGAAGCTAAGCGCCGGTGGGCGAGAGCAGTACTGGGCTGGGTGACCTCCCGGGAAGTCCTCGTGTTGTACCCATTTATGCCCTTGCTCGGCACGTGCCGGGAGGAGGGGCAAGCGGGAAAAGAAAGGACGATTTTTAGCGCGTCCGATTCTTTTCTTTTCGTTTTTTTTGCCCAAACAACGACCCAGCGGGGTGGGGGGCCCCCGGGGAGGCTTGCCCATGCGAAGAAGAAACGCCCCGTGCGCACCACCGTTGGGCGGTTGGAAGCCGCACACGGTCGCGGGGGTGGAGAGCGGAAACGGGCAGCGGGGGAGGGTGGGGGCGGTTGGATGGGACTTGGGGTGTACGGGGGGCAGGGGAGTTGAGGGGGCAAGGGGAGGGGCAGCAACGGGCAGGGGCTGGGCCAACTGAGGGCACGGAAAAGGGGCGGGCAGAGGGTGAGCAGAGGGGCGAGCGATGCAAGGGTGGCACCATAGGGGGGAAACCAGTTGCACGGAGGTGGGAGGTGAGGGGCGTGCGAGGGGGTGGGAAAGGGGCAGGGAGGGGCAGAATGGGAGGATGTAGGTGGGGGGGGGTGGGGGAGGGGAGTGTGCGTGTGTGTGTGTGTGTGAGAAAGAGAGAGAGAGAGAGAGAGAGAGAGAGAGAGGGAGGGGGGGATTGAAGGGTGGGAGGGGGGCTGGTCGTGGGGATGGGCTGATGGTGGTAAGAGGGCAGCAGGGATGGGGAGAAGGGAGCGTAACGAGGGGAGAGCAAAGGGCAGGGGGGGAGGAAGGGAGGGGCAGGGAGGGAAGAGGCTGAACGTACAAAGGGGGGAAACGAGGGGCATGGATGATAGGAAACGAGGGCAGGGGTGTGGGAAATCAAGGGCAGGGAGGAGAGAAGCAATGGGTGAGGGGAAAACAAGGGAGGGGCAGACGGGGGGCAGGGAGGGAAGAAACGTGGGGCAGGGAGGGGAGAAGCCAAAGACAGGGGCATGGGCAGGCGGGGGCAGGGAGGGAGCAAAGGAGAGGCACGGAGAAAGAAAGGGAGGCGCGGGGAGGGGAGAAACCGGGCGTGGGGGGGGGGGGCGGAAAATGAGGGGCAGGGCGGGGAGGAGGGAGGGGCAGGGAGGGGAGAAGCTGAGCACACGGAGGGGGGAAAGGTGAGGCAGGGAGGTAGGAAGCCAAGGACAAGGGGGGGGGAGAGTGGGGGGGGCAGGGAGAGGGGGGAGGTGGGGAGCGGGGAAAGGCGGCGAGGGGCAGGGAGGGGAGAAACCAAGCATAGGGGGGCGAGATACGAGGGGCAGGGTGCGGATTGAGGAGGGGCAGGGAGTGGAGTGGGTCGGCGAGGGGAAGGAAGAGGCGTGCAGCAGAGGAGGGGAGGGGGGAGGAGAAGGTAAAGGAGGGGAGCGCACGGGCGGGGAGGAGCGAATGGCGGGCGGTGGGAAACGGCGAGGGGGGGCAGGGAGGGTCAAAAGAGGCGGCAAGGGAGCGGGCACGCGGAGGGTAGGGGCGGGGGGAGCGGATGGCATGAGGGGGCAGGGGGTGTGACTATGAAGGGGGGGACCCGGGCAAGGGGTGTGTAGCGGTCGGGGCACGAGGTTGACGTGGTACGATCATACCTCAGCTATTAGCCGGATCCCATCAGAACTCCGAAGCTAAGCGCCGGTGGGCGAGAGCAGTACTGGGCTGGGTGACCTCCCGGGAAGTCCTCGTGTTGTACCCATTTATGCCCCTTGCTCGGCACGTGCCGGGGGAGGGGCAAGCGGGGAAAAAGAAAGGACGATTTTAGCGCGTCCGATCTTTTCTTTTCGTTTTTTTGCCCAAACAACGACCCAGCGGGGTGGGGGGCCCCCGGGGAGGCTTGCCCATGCGAAGAAACGCCCCGTGCGCACCACCGTTGGGCGGTTGGAAGCCGCACACGGTCGCGGGGGTGGAGAGCGGAAACGGGCAGCCGGGGGAGGGTGGGGGCGGTTGGATGGGACTTGGGGTGTACAGGGGGCAGGGGAGTTGAGGGGGCAAGGGGAGGGGCAGCAACGGGCAGGGGCTGGGCCAACTGAGGGCACGGAAAAGGGGCGGGCAGAGGGTGAGCAGAGGGGCGAGCGATGCAAGGGTGGCACCATAGGGGGGAAACCAGTTGCACGGAGGTGGGAGGTGAGGGGCGTGCGAGGGGGTGGGAAAGGGGCAGGGAGGGGCAGAATGGGAGGATGTAGGTGGGGGGGGGATGGGGGAGGGGAGTGTGCGTGTGTGTGTGCTGTGTGAGAAAGAGAGAGAGAGAGAGAGAGAGAGAGAGGGAGGGGGGGATTGAAGGGTGGGAGGGGGGCTGGTCGTGGGGATGGGCTGATGGTGGTAAGAGGGCAGCAGGGATGGGGAGAAGGGAGCGTAACGAGGGGAGAGCAAAGGGCAGGGGGGGAGGAAGGGAGGGGCAGGGAGGGAAGAGGCTGAACGTACAAAGGGGGGAAACGAGGGGCATGGATGATAGGAAACGAGGGCAGGGGTGTGGGAAATCAAGGGCAGGGAGGAGAGAAGCAATGGGTGAGGGGAAAACAAGGGAGGGGCAGACGGGGGGCAGGGAGGGAAGAAACGTGGGGCAGGGAGGGGAGAAGCCAAAGACAGGGGCATGGGCAGGCGGGGGCAGGGAGGGAGCAAAGGAGAGGCACGGAGAAAGAAAGGGAGGCGCGGGGAGGGGAGAAACCGGGCGTGGGGGGGGGGGGGCGGAAAATGAGGGGCAGGGCGGGGAGGAGGGAGGGGCAGGGAGGGGAGAAGCTGAGCACACGGAGGGGGGAAAGGTGAGGCAGGGAGGTAGGAAGCCAAGGACAAGGGGGGGGGAGAGTGGGGGGGGCAGGGAGAGGGGGGAGGTGGGGAGCGGGGAAAGGCGGCGAGGGGCAGGGAGGGGAGAAACCAAGCATAGGGGGGCGAGATACGAGGGGCAGGGTGCGGATTGAGGAGGGGCAGGGAGTGGAGTGGGTCGGCGAGGGGAAGGAAGAGGCGTGCAGCAGAGGAGGGGAGGGGGGAGGAGAAGGTAAAGGAGGGAGCGCACGGGCGGGGAGGAGCGAATGGCGGGCGGTGGGAAACGGCGAGGGGGGGCAGGGAGGGTCAAAAGAGGCGGCAAGGGAGCGGGCACGCGGAGGGTAGGGGCGGGGGGAGCGGATGGCATGAGGGGGCAGGGGGTGTGACTATGAAGGGGGGGACCCGGGCAAGGGGTGTGTAGCGGTCGGGGCACGAGGTTGACGTGGTACGATCATACCTCGGCTACTACGCCGGATCCCATCAGAACTCCGAAGCTAAGCGCCGGTGGGCGAGAGCAGTTATGGGCTGGGTGACCTCCCGGGAAGTCCTCGTGTTGTACCCATTTATGCCCCTTGCTCGGCACGTGCCGGGGGAGGGGCAAGCGGGAAAAAGAAAGGACGATTTTAGCGCGTCCGATTCTTTTTCTTTTCGTTTTTTTGCCCAAACAACGACCCAGCGGGGTGGGGGGCCCCCGGGGAGGCTTGCCCATGCGAAGAAACGCCCCGTGCGCACCACCGTTGGGCGGTTGGAAGCCGCACACGGTCGCGGGGGGTGGAGAGCGGAAACGGGCAGCCGGGGGAGGGTGGGGGCGGTTGGATGGGACTTGGGGTGTACGGGGGGCAGGGGAGTTGAGGGGGCAAGGGGAGGGGCAGCAACGGGCAGGGGCTGGGCCAACTGAGGGCACGGAAAAGGGGCGGGCAGAGGGTGAGCAGAGGGGCGAGCGATGCAAGGGTGGCACCATAGGGGGGAAACCAGTTGCACGGAGGTGGGAGGTGAGGGGCGTGCGAGGGGGTGGGAAAGGGGCAGGGAGGGGCAGAATGGGAGGATGTAGGTGGGGGGGGGTGGGGGAGGGGAGTGTGCGTGTGTGTGTGTGTGTGAGAAAGAGAGAGAGAGAGAGAGAGAGAGAGAGAGAGAGGGAGGGGGGATTGAAGGGTGGGAGGGGGGCTGGTCGTGGGGATGGGCTGATGGTGGTAAGAGGGCAGCAGGGATGGGGAGAAGGGAGCGTAACGAGGGGAGAGCAAAGGGCAGGGGGGAGGAAGGGAGGGGCAGGGAGGGAAGAGGCTGAACGTACAAAGGGGGGAAACGAGGGGCATGGATGATAGGAAACGAGGGCAGGGGTGTGGGAAATCAAGGGCAGGGAGGAGAGAAGCAATGGGTGAGGGGAAAACAAGGGAGGGGCAGACGGGGGGCAGGGAGGGAAGAAACGTGGGGCAGGGAGGGGAGAAGCCAAAGACAGGGGCATGGGCAGGCGGGGGCAGGGAGGGAGCAAAGGAGAGGCACGGAGAAAGAAAGGGAGGCGCGGGGAGGGGAGAAACCGGGCGTGGGGGGGGGGGGGCGGAAAATGAGGGGCAGGGCGGGGAGGAGGGAGGGGCAGGGAGGGGAGAAGCTGAGCACACGGAGGGGGGAAAGGTGAGGCAGGGAGGTAGGAAGCCAAGGACAAGGGGGGGGGAGAGTGGGGGGGGCAGGGAGAGGGGGGAGGTGGGGAGCGGGGAAAGGCGGCGAGGGGCAGGGAGGGGAGAAACCAAGCATAGGGGGGCGAGATACGAGGGGCAGGGTGCGGATTGAGGAGGGGCAGGGAGTGGAGTGGGTCGGCGAGGGGAAGGAAGAGGCGTGCAGCAGAGGAGGGGAGGGGGGAGGAGAAGGTAAAGGAGGGGAGCGCACGGGCGGGGAGGAGCGAATGGCGGGCGGTGGGAAACGGCGAGGGGGGGCAGGGAGGGTCAAAAGAGGCGGCAAGGGAGCGGGCACGCGGAGGGTAGGGGCGGGGGGAGCGGATGGCATGAGGGGGCAGGGGGTGTGACTATGAAGGGGGGGACCCGGCGGTCGGGGGCACGAGGTTGACGTGGTACGATCATACCTCAGCTATTAGCCGGATCCCATCAGAACTCCGAAGCTAAGCGCCGGTGGGCGAGAGCAGTACTGGGCTGGGTGACCTCCCGGGAAGTCCTCGTGTTGTACCCATTTATGCCCCTTGCTCGGCACGTGCCGGGGGAGGGGCAAGCGGGAAAAAGAAAGGACGATTTTAGCGCGTCCGATTCTTTTCTTTTCGTTTTTTTTGCCCAAACAACGACCCAGCGGGGTGGGGGGCCCCCGGGGAGGCTTGCCCATGCGAAGAAACGCCCCGTGCGCACCACCGTTGGGCGGTTGGAAGCCGCACACGGTCGCGGGGGTGGAGAGCGGAAACGGGCAGCCGGGGGAGGGTGGGGGCGGTTGGATGGGACTTGGGGTGTACGGGGGGCAGGGGAGTTGAGGGGGCAAGGGGAGGGGCAGCAACGGGCAGGGGCTGGGCCAACTGAGGGCACGGAAAAGGGGCGGGCAGAGGGTGAGCAGAGGGGCGAGCGATGCAAGGGTGGCACCATAGGGGGGAAACCAGTTGCACGGAGGTGGGAGGTGAGGGGCGTGCGAGGGGGTGGGAAAGGGGCAGGGAGGGGCAGAATGGGAGGATGTAGGTGGGGGGGGGTGGGGGAGGGGAGTGTGCGTGTGTGTGTGTGTGTGAGAAAGAGAGAGAGAGAGAGAGAGAGAGAGAGAGAGAGAGGGAGGGGGGGATTGAAGGGTGGGAGGGGGGCTGGTCGTGGGGATGGGCTGATGGTGGTAAGAGGGCAGCAGGGATGGGGAGAAGGGAGCGTAACGAGGGGAGAGCAAAGGGCAGGGGGGGAGGAAGGGAGGGGCAGGGAGGGAAGAGGCTGAACGTACAAAGGGGGGAAACGAGGGGCATGGATGATAGGAAACGAGGGCAGGGGTGTGGGAAATCAAGGGCAGGGAGGAGAGAAGCAATGGGTGAGGGGAAAACAAGGGAGGGGCAGACGGGGGGCAGGGAGGGAAGAAACGTGGGGCAGGGAGGGGAGAAGCCAAAGACAGGGGCATGGGCAGGCGGGGGCAGGGAGGGAGCAAAGGAGAGGCACGGAGAAAGAAAGGGAGGCGCGGGGAGGGGAGAAACCGGGCGTGGGGGGGGGGGGGGCGGAAAATGAGGGGCAGGGCGGGGAGGAGGGAGGGGCAGGGAGGGGAGAAGCTGAGCACACGGAGGGGGGAAAGGTGAGGCAGGGAGGTAGGAAGCCAAGGACAAGGGGGGGGGAGAGTGGGGGGGGCAGGGAGAGGGGGAGGTGGGGAGCGGGGAAAGGCGGCGAGGGGCAGGGAGGGGAGAAACCAAGCATAGGGGGGCGAGATACGAGGGGCAGGGTGCGGATTGAGGAGGGGCAGGGAGTGGAGTGGGTCGGCGAGGGGAAGGAAGAGGCGTGCAGCAGAGGAGGGGAGGGGGGAGGAGAAGGTAAAGGAGGGGAGCGCACGGGCGGGGAGGAGCGAATGGCGGGCGGTGGGAAACGGCGAGGGGGGGCAGGGAGGGTCAAAAGAGGCGGCAAGGGAGCGGGCACGCGGAGGGTAGGGGCGGGGGGAGCGGATGGCATGAGGGGGCAGGGGGTGTGACTATGAAGGGGGGGACCCGGGCAAGGGGTGTGTAGCGGTCGGGGCACGAGGTTGACGTGGTACGATCATACCTCGGCTACTACGCCGGATCCCATCAGAACTCCGAAGCTAAGCGCCGGTGGGCGAGAGCAGTTATTCATTAATAGGGGAAGAGCAAATACAAGCCGAATATAATGGTTTTTCCAAGACTAGGAAATTTCGACATAGCCTAATCGCTATGAGGACGGTATATATATTTTGTAGGAAAAGGGGGAAAGAAAGGAAAGGAAGGAAGGATGAAGGAGTAAGAAGAAGTGGTAGGGAAAAGAAGAGGGCGGTAGGAAGAGAAGGGAAGGATAGAAGAAGGGAACAGAAAGAGGGAGGTGGGAAGAAAAGAGGAGAGAGGGAGAGAGACTAAGGAGGAGGAAGCACCAAAGGACCAAAACACGGCAGCAACCCGCACGACCGCACGGGCACAGCGTTTCAAGCACAGCCACTATCGGTGGGCGAGAGCAAGTACTGGGCTGGGTGACCTCCCGGGAAGTCCTCGTGTTGTACCCATTTATGCCCCTTGCTCGGCACGTGCCGGGGGAGGGGCAAGCGGGAAAAAGAAAGGACGATTTTAGCGCGTCCGATTCTTTTCTTTTCGTTTTTTTTGCCCAAACAACGACCCCAGCGGGGTGGGGGGCCCCCGGGGAGGCTTGCCCATGCGAAGAAACGCCCCGTGCGCACCACCGTTGGGCGGTTGGAAGCCGCACACGGTCGCGGGGGTGGAGAGCGGAAACGGGCAGCCGGGGGAGGGTGGGGGCGGTTGGATGGGACTTGGGGTGTACGGGGGGCAGGGGAGTTGAGGGGGCAAGGGGAGGGGCAGCAACGGGCAGGGGCTGGGCCAACTGAGGGCACGGAAAAGGGGCGGGCAGAGGGTGAGCAGAGGGGCGAGCGATGCAAGGGTGGCACCATAGGGGGGAAACCAGTTGCACGGAGGTGGGAGGTGAGGGGCGTGCGAGGGGGTGGGAAAGGGGCAGGGAGGGGCAGAATGGGAGGATGTAGGTGGGGGGGGGTGGGGGAGGGGAGTGTGCGTGTGTGTGTGTGTGTGAGAAAGAGAGAGAGAGAGAGAGAGAGAGAGAGAGAGAGGGAGGGGGGGATTGAAGGGTGGGAGGGGGGCTGGTCGTGGGGATGGGCTGATGGTGGTAAGAGGGCAGCAGGGATGGGGAGAAGGGAGCGTAACGAGGGGAGAGCAAAGGGCAGGGGGGGAGGAAGGGAGGGGCAGGGAGGGAAGAGGCTGAACGTACAAAGGGGGGAAACGAGGGGCATGGATGATAGGAAACGAGGGCAGGGGTGTGGGAAATCAAGGGCAGGGAGGAGAGAAGCAATGGGTGAGGGGAAAACAAGGGAGGGGCAGACGGGGGGCAGGGAGGAAGAAACGTGGGGCAGGGAGGGGAGAAGCCAAAGACAGGGGCATGGGCAGGCGGGGGCAGGGAGGGAGCAAAGGAGAGGCACGGAGAAAGAAAGGGAGGCGCGGGGAGGGGAGAAACCGGGCGTGGGGGGGGGGGGGGCGGAAAATGAGGGGCAGGGCGGGGAGGAGGGAGGGGCAGGGAGGGGAGAAGCTGAGCACACGGAGGGGGGAAAGGTGAGGCAGGGAGGTAGGAAGCCAAGGACAAGGGGGGGGGGAGAGTGGGGGGGGCAGGGAGAGGGGGGAGGTGGGGAGCGGGGAAAGGCGGCGAGGGGCAGGGAGGGGAGAAACCAAGCATAGGGGGGCGAGATACGAGGGGCAGGGTGCGGATTGAGGAGGGGCAGGGAGTGGAGTGGGTCGGCGAGGGGAAGGAAGAGGCGTGCAGCAGAGGAGGGGAGGGGGGAGGAGAAGGTAAAGGAGGGGAGCGCACGGGCGGGGAGGAGCGAATGGCGGGCGGTGGGAAACGGCGAGGGGGGGCAGGGAGGGTCAAAAGAGGCGGCAAGGGAGCGGGCACGCGGAGGGTAGGGGCGGGGGGAGCGGATGGCATGAGGGGGCAGGGGGTGTGACTATGAAGGGGGGGACCCGGGCAAGGGGTGTGTAGCGGTCGGGGCACGAGGTTGACGTGGTACGATCATACCTCGGCTACTACGCCGGATCCCATCAGAACTCCGAAGCTAAGCGCCGGTGGGCGAGAGCAGTACTGGGCTGGGTGACCTCCCGGGAAGTCCTCGTGTTGTACCCATTTATGCCCCTTGCTCGGCACGTGCCGGGGGAGGGGCAAGCGGGAAAAAGAAAGGACGATTTTAGCGCGTCCGATTCTTTTCTTTTCGTTTTTTTTGCCCAAACAACGACCCCAGCGGGGTGGGGGGCCCCCGGGGAGGCTTGCCCATGCGAAGAAACGCCCCGTGCGCACCACCGTTGGGCGGTTGGAAGCCGCACACGGTCGCGGGGGTGGAGAGCGGAAACGGGCAGCCGGGGGAGGGTGGGGGCGGTTGGATGGGACTTGGGGTGTACGGGGGGCAGGGGAGTTGAGGGGGCAAGGGGAGGGGCAGCAACGGGCAGGGGCTGGGCCAACTGAGGGCACGGAAAAGGGGCGGGCAGAGGGTGAGCAGAGGGGCGAGCGATGCAAGGGTGGCACCATAGGGGGGAAACCAGTTGCACGGAGGTGGGAGGTGAGGGGCGTGCGAGGGGGTGGGAAAGGGGCAGGGAGGGGCAGAATGGGAGGATGTAGGTGGGGGGGGGTGGGGGAGGGGAGTGTGCGTGTGTGTGTGTGTGTGAGAAAGAGAGAGAGAGAGAGAGAGAGAGAGAGAGAGAGGGAGGGGGGATTGAAGGGTGGGAGGGGGGCTGGTCGTGGGGATGGGCTGATGGTGGTAAGAGGGCAGCAGGGATGGGGAGAAGGGAGCGTAACGAGGGGAGAGCAAAGGGCAGGGGGGGAGGAAGGGAGGGGCAGGGAGGGAAGAGGCTGAACGTACAAAGGGGGGAAACGAGGGGCATGGATGATAGGAAACGAGGGCAGGGGTGTGGGAAATCAAGGGCAGGGAGGAGAGAAGCAATGGGTGAGGGGAAAACAAGGGAGGGGCAGACGGGGGGCAGGGAGGGAAGAAACGTGGGGCAGGGAGGGGAGAAGCCAAAGACAGGGGCATGGGCAGGCGGGGGCAGGGAGGGAGCAAAGGAGAGGCACGGAGAAAGAAAGGGAGGCGCGGGGAGGGGAGAAACCGGGCGTGGGGGGGGGGGGGCGGAAAATGAGGGGCAGGGCGGGGAGGAGGGAGGGGCAGGGAGGGGAGAAGCTGAGCACACGGAGGGGGGAAAGGTGAGGCAGGGAGGTAGGAAGCCAAGGACAAGGGGGGGGGAGAGTGGGGGGGGCAGGGAGAGGGGGGAGGTGGGGAGCGGGGAAAGGCGGCGAGGGGCAGGGAGGGGAGAAACCAAGCATAGGGGGGCGAGATACGAGGGGCAGGGTGCGGATTGAGGAGGGGCAGGGAGTGGAGTGGGTCGGCGAGGGGAAGGAAGAGGCGTGCAGCAGAGGAGGGGAGGGGGGAGGAGAAGGTAAAGGAGGGGAGCGCACGGGCGGGGAGGAGCGAATGGCGGGCGGTGGGAAACGGCGAGGGGGGGCAGGGAGGGTCAAAAGAGGCGGCAAGGGAGCGGGCACGCGGAGGGTAGGGGCGGGGGGAGCGGATGGCATGAGGGGGCAGGGGGTGTGACTATGAAGGGGGGGACCCGGGCAAGGGGTGTGTAGCGGTCGGGCACGAGGTTGACGTGGTACGATCATACCTCAGCTATTAGCCGGATCCCATCAGAACTCCGAAGCTAAGCGCCGGTGGGCGAGAGCAGTACTGGGCTGGGTGACCTCCCGGGAAGTCCTCGTGTTGTACCCATTTATGCCCCTTGCTCGGCACGTGCCGGGGGAGGGGCAAGCGGGAAAAAGAAAGGACGATTTTTAGCGCGTCCGATTCTTTTCTTTTCGTTTTTTTGCCCAAACAACGACCCAGCGGGGTGGGGGGCCCCCGGGGAGGCTTGCCCATGCGAAGAAACGCCCCGTGCGCACCACCGTTGGGCGGTTGGAAGCCGCACACGGTCGCGGGGGTGGAGAGCGGAAACGGGCAGCCGGGGGAGGGTGGGGGCGGTTGGATGGGACTTGGGGTGTACGGGGGGCAGGGGAGTTGAGGGGGCAAGGGGAGGGGCAGCAACGGGCAGGGGCTGGGCCAACTGAGGGCACGGAAAAGGGGCGGGCAGAGGGTGAGCAGAGGGGCGAGCGATGCAAGGGTGGCACCATAGGGGGGAAACCAGTTGCACGGAGGTGGGAGGTGAGGGGCGTGCGAGGGGGTGGGAAAGGGGCAGGGAGGGGCAGAATGGGAGGATGTAGGTGGGGGGGGGTGGGGGAGGGGAGTGTGCGTGTGTGTGTGCGTGTGAGAAAGAGAGAGAGAGAGAGAGAGAGAGAGAGAGGGAGGGGGGGATTGAAGGGTGGGAGGGGGGCTGGTCGTGGGGATGGGCTGATGGTGGTAAGAGGGCAGCAGGGATGGGGAGAAGGGAGCGTAACGAGGGGAGAGCAAAGGGCAGGGGGGGAGGAAGGGAGGGGCAGGGAGGGAAGAGGCTGAACGTACAAAGGGGGGAAACGAGGGGCATGGATGATAGGAAACGAGGGCAGGGGTGTGGGAAATCAAGGGCAGGGAGGAGAGAAGCAATGGGTGAGGGGAAAACAAGGGAGGGGCAGACGGGGGGCAGGGAGGGAAGAAACGTGGGGCAGGGAGGGGAGAAGCCAAAGACAGGGGCATGGGCAGGCGGGGGCAGGGAGGGAGCAAAGGAGAGGCACGGAGAAAGAAAGGGAGGCGCGGGGAGGGGAGAAACCGGGCGTGGGGGGGGGGGGGCGGAAAATGAGGGGCAGGGCGGGGAGGAGGGAGGGGCAGGGAGGGGAGAAGCTGAGCACACGGAGGGGGGAAAGGTGAGGCAGGGAGGTAGGAAGCCAAGGACAAGGGGGGGGGAGAGTGGGGGGGGCAGGGAGAGGGGGGAGGTGGGGAGCGGGGAAAGGCGGCGAGGGGCAGGGAGGGGAGAAACCAAGCATAGGGGGGCGAGATACGAGGGGCAGGGTGCGGATTGAGGAGGGGCAGGGAGTGGAGTGGGTCGGCGAGGGGAAGGAAGAGGCGTGCAGCAGAGGAGGGGAGGGGGGAGGAGAAGGTAAAGGAGGGGAGCGCACGGGCGGGGAGGAGCGAATGGCGGGCGGTGGGAAACGGCGAGGGGGGGCAGGGAGGGTCAAAAGAGGCGGCAAGGGAGCGGGCACGCGGAGGGTAGGGGCGGGGGGAGCGGATGGCATGAGGGGGCAGGGGGTGTGACTATGAAGGGGGGGACCCGGCGGTCGGGGCACGAGGTTGACGTGGTACGATCATACCTCAGCTATTAGCCGGATCCCATCAGAACTCCGAAGCTAAGCGCCGGTGGGCGAGAGCAGTACTGGGCTGGGTGACCTCCCGGGAAGTCCTCGTGTTGTACCCATTTATGCCCCTTGCTCGGCACGTGCCGGGGGAGGGGCAAGCGGGAAAAAGAAAGGACGATTTTAGCGCGTCCGATTCTTTTCTTTTCGTTTTTTTTGCCCAAACAACGACCCAGCGGGGTGGGGGGCCCCCGGGGAGGCTTGCCCATGCGAAGAAAACGCCCCGTGCGCACCACCGTTGGGCGGTTGGAAGCCGCACACGGTCGCGGGGGTGGAGAGCGGAAACGGGCAGCCGGGGGAGGGTGGGGGCGGTTGGATGGGACTTGGGGTGTACAGGGGGGCAGGGGAGTTGAGGGGGCAAGGGGAGGGGCAGCAACGGGCAGGGGCTGGGCCAACTGAGGGCACGGAAAAGGGGCGGGCAGAGGGTGAGCAGAGGGGCGAGCGATGCAAGGGTGGCACCATAGGGGGGAAACCAGTTGCACGGAGGTGGGAGGTGAGGGGCGTGCGAGGGGGTGGGAAAGGGGCAGGGAGGGGCAGAATGGGAGGATGTAGGTGGGGGGGGGTGGGGGAGGGGAGTGTGCGTGTGTGTGTGTGTGTGTGAGAAAGAGAGAGAGAGAGAGAGAGAGAGAGAGAGAGGGAGGGGGGGATTGAAGGGTGGGAGGGGGGCTGGTCGTGGGGATGGGCTGATGGTGGTAAGAGGGCAGCAGGGATGGGGAGAAGGGAGCGTAACGAGGGGAGAGCAAAGGGCAGGGGGGGAGGAAGGGAGGGGCAGGGAGGGAAGAGGCTGAACGTACAAAGGGGGGAAACGAGGGGCATGGATGATAGGAAACGAGGGCAGGGGTGTGGGAAATCAAGGGCAGGGAGGAGAGAAGCAATGGGTGAGGGGAAAACAAGGGAGGGGCAGACGGGGGGCAGGGAGGGAAGAAACGTGGGGCAGGGAGGGGAGAAGCCAAAGACAGGGGCATGGGCAGGCGGGGGCAGGGAGGGAGCAAAGGAGAGGCACGGAGAAAGAAAGGGAGGCGCGGGGAGGGGAGAAACCGGGCGTGGGGGGGGGGGGGCGGAAAATGAGGGGCAGGGCGGGGAGGAGGGAGGGGCAGGGAGGGGAGAAGCTGAGCACACGGAGGGGGGAAAGGTGAGGCAGGGAGGTAGGAAGCCAAGGACAAGGGGGGGGGAGAGTGGGGGGGGGCAGGGAGAGGGGGGAGGTGGGGAGCGGGGAAAGGCGGCGAGGGGCAGGGAGGGGAGAAACCAAGCATAGGGGGGCGAGATACGAGGGGCAGGGTGCGGATTGAGGAGGGGCAGGGAGTGGAGTGGGTCGGCGAGGGGAAGGAAGAGGCGTGCAGCAGAGGAGGGGAGGGGGGAGGAGAAGGTAAAGGAGGGGAGCGCACGGGCGGGGAGGAGCGAATGGCGGGCGGTGGGAAACGGCGAGGGGGGCAGGGAGGGTCAAAAGAGGCGGCAAGGGAGCGGGCACGCGGAGGGTAGGGGCGGGGGGAGCGGATGGCATGAGGGGGCAGGGGGTGTGACTATGAAGGGGGGGACCCGGCGGTCGGGGCACGAGGTTGACGTGGTACGATCATACCTCAGCTATTAGCCGGATCCCATCAGAACTCCGAAGCTAAGCGCCGGTGGGCGAGAGCAGTACTGGGCTGGGTGACCTCCCGGGAAGTCCTCGTGTTGTACCCATTTATGCCCCTTGCTCGGCACGTGCCGGGGGAGGGGCAAGCGGGAAAAAGAAAGGACGATTTTAGCGCGTCCGATTCTTTTCTTTTCGTTTTTTTTGCCCAAACAACGACCCCAGCGGGGTGGGGGGCCCCCGGGGAGGCTTGCCCATGCGAAGAAACGCCCCGTGCGCACCACCGTTGGGCGGTTGGAAGCCGCACACGGTCGCGGGGGTGGAGAGCGGAAACGGGCAGCCGGGGGAGGGTGGGGGCGGTTGGATGGGACTTGGGGTGTACGGGGGGCAGGGGAGTTGAGGGGGCAAGGGGAGGGGCAGCAACGGGCAGGGGCTGGGCCAACTGAGGGCACGGAAAAGGGGCGGGCAGAGGGTGAGCAGAGGGGCGAGCGATGCAAGGGTGGCACCATAGGGGGGAAACCAGTTGCACGGAGGTGGGAGGTGAGGGGCGTGCGAGGGGGTGGGAAAGGGGCAGGGAGGGGCAGAATGGGAGGATGTAGGTGGGGGGGGTGGGGGAGGGGAGTGTGCGTGTGTGTGTGTGTGTGTGAGAAAGAGAGAGAGAGAGAGAGAGAGAGAGAGAGAGAGGGAGGGGGGGATTGAAGGGTGGGAGGGGGGCTGGTCGTGGGGATGGGCTGATGGTGGTAAGAGGGCAGCAGGGATGGGGAGAAGGGAGCGTAACGAGGGGAGAGCAAAGGGCAGGGGGGGAGGAAGGGAGGGGCAGGGAGGGAAGAGGCTGAACGTACAAAGGGGGGAAACGAGGGGCATGGATGATAGGAAACGAGGGCAGGGGTGTGGGAAATCAAGGGCAGGGAGGAGAGAAGCAATGGGTGAGGGGAAAACAAGGGAGGGGCAGACGGGGGGCAGGGAGGGAAGAAACGTGGGGCAGGGAGGGGAGAAGCCAAAGACAGGGGCATGGGCAGGCGGGGGCAGGGAGGGAGCAAAGGAGAGGCACGGAGAAAGAAAGGGAGGCGCGGGGGAGGGGAGAAACCGGGCGTGGGGGGGGGGGGGCGGAAAATGAGGGGCAGGGCGGGGAGGAGGGAGGGGCAGGGAGGGGAGAAGCTGAGCACACGGAGGGGGGAAAGGTGAGGCAGGGAGGTAGGAAGCCAAGGACAAGGGGGGGGGAGAGTGGGGGGGGCAGGGAGAGGGGGGAGGTGGGGAGCGGGGAAAGGCGGCGAGGGGCAGGGAGGGGAGAAACCAAGCATAGGGGGGCGAGATACGAGGGGCAGGGTGCGGATTGAGGAGGGGCAGGGAGTGGAGTGGGTCGGCGAGGGGAAGGAAGAGGCGTGCAGCAGAGGAGGGGAGGGGGGAGGAGAAGGTAAAGGAGGGGAGCGCACGGGCGGGGAGGAGCGAATGGCGGGCGGTGGGAAACGGCGAGGGGGGGCAGGGAGGGTCAAAAGAGGCGGCAAGGGAGCGGGCACGCGGAGGGTAGGGGCGGGGGGAGCGGATGGCATGAGGGGGCAGGGGGTGTGACTATGAAGGGGGGGACCCGGGCAAGGGGTGTGTAGCGGTCGGGGCACGAGGTTGACGTGGTACGATCATACCTCGGCTACTACGCCGGATCCCATCAGAACTCCGAAGCTAAGCGCCGGTGGGCGAGAGCAGTTATTCATTAATAGGGGAAGAGCAAATACAAGCCGAATATAATGGTTTTTCCAAGACTAGGAAATTTCGACATAGCCTAATCGCTATGAGGACGGTATATATATTTTGTAGGAAAAGGGGGAAAGAAAGGAAAGGAAGGAAGGATGAAGGAGTAAGAAGAAGTGGTAGGGAAAAGAAGAGGGCGGTAGGAAGAGAAGGGAAGGATAGAAGAAGGGAACAGAAAGAGGGAGGTGGGAAGAAAAGAGGAGAGAGGGAGAGAGACTAAGGAGGAGGAAGCACCAAAGGACCAAAACACGGCAGCAACCCGCACGACCGCACGGGCACAGCGTTTCAAGCACAGCCACTATCGGTGGGCGAGAGCAGTACTGGGCTGGGTGACCTCCCGGGAAGTCCTCGTGTTGTACCCATTTATGCCCCTTGCTCGGCACGTGCCGGGGGAGGGGCAAGCGGGAAAAAGAAAGGACGATTTTAGCGCGTCCGATTCTTTTCTTTTCGTTTTTTTTGCCCAAACAACGACCCAGCGGGGTGGGGGGCCCCCGGGGAGGCTTGCCCATGCGAAGAAACGCCCCGTGCGCACCACCGTTGGGCGGTTGGAAGCCGCACACGGTCGCGGGGGTGGAGAGCGGAAACGGGCAGCCGGGGGAGGGTGGGGGCGGTTGGATGGGACTTGGGGTGTACGGGGGGCAGGGGAGTTGAGGGGGCAAGGGGAGGGGCAGCAACGGGCAGGGGCTGGGCCAACTGAGGGCACGGAAAAGGGGCGGGCAGAGGGTGAGCAGAGGGGCGAGCGATGCAAGGGTGGCACCATAGGGGGGAAACCAGTTGCACGGAGGTGGGAGGTGAGGGGCGTGCGAGGGGGTGGGAAAGGGGCAGGGAGGGGCAGAATGGGAGGATGTAGGTGGGGGGGGGTGGGGGAGGGGAGTGTGCGTGTGTGTGTGTGTGTGAGAAAGAGAGAGAGAGAGAGAGAGAGAGAGAGAGAGGGAGGGGGGGATTGAAGGGTGGGAGGGGGGCTGGTCGTGGGGATGGGCTGATGGTGGTAAGAGGGCAGCAGGGATGGGGAGAAGGGAGCGTAACGAGGGGAGAGCAAAGGGCAGGGGGGGAGGAAGGGAGGGGCAGGGAGGG
This sequence comes from Closterium sp. NIES-65, assembly GCA_948144175.1. Classification (NCBI taxonomy): domain Eukaryota; kingdom Viridiplantae; phylum Streptophyta; class Zygnematophyceae; order Desmidiales; family Closteriaceae; genus Closterium; species Closterium sp. NIES-65. The sequence goes on along the minus strand of CANXME010001222.1, from coordinate 20,895 downwards.
AAGAGGCTGAACGTACAAAGGGGGGAAACGAGGGGCATGGATGATAGGAAACGAGGGCAGGGGTGTGGGAAATCAAGGGCAGGGAGGAGAGAAGCAATGGGTGAGGGGAAAACAAGGGAGGGGCAGACGGGGGGCAGGGAGGGAAGAAACGTGGGGCAGGGAGGGGAGAAGCCAAAGACAGGGGCATGGGCAGGCGGGGGCAGGGAGGGAGCAAAGGAGAGGCACGGAGAAAGAAAGGGAGGCGCGGGGAGGGGAGAAACCGGGCGTGGGGGGGGGGGGGCGGAAAATGAGGGGCAGGGCGGGGAGGAGGGAGGGGCAGGGAGGGGAGAAGCTGAGCACACGGAGGGGGGAAAGGTGAGGCAGGGAGGTAGGAAGCCAAGGACAAGGGGGGGGGAGAGTGGGGGGGGCAGGGAGAGGGGGGAGGTGGGGAGCGGGGAAAGGCGGCGAGGGGCAGGGAGGGGAGAAACCAAGCATAGGGGGGCGAGATACGAGGGGCAGGGTGCGGATTGAGGAGGGGCAGGGAGTGGAGTGGGTCGGCGAGGGGAAGGAAGAGGCGTGCAGCAGAGGAGGGGAGGGGGGAGGAGAAGGTAAAGGAGGGGAGCGCACGGGCGGGGAGGAGCGAATGGCGGGCGGTGGGAAACGGCGAGGGGGGGCAGGGAGGGTCAAAAGAGGCGGCAAGGGAGCGGGCACGCGGAGGGTAGGGGCGGGGGGAGCGGATGGCATGAGGGGGCAGGGGGTGTGACTATGAAGGGGGGGACCCGGGCAAGGGGTGTGTAGCGGTCGGGGCACGAGGTTGACGTGGTACGATCATACCTCAGGCTACTACGCCGGATCCCATCAGAACTCCGAAGCTAAGCGCCGGTGGGCGAGAGCAGTACTGGGCTGGGTGACCTCCCGGGAAGTCCTCGTGTTGTACCCATTTATGCCCCTTGCTCGGCACGTGCCGGGGGAGGGGCAAGCGGGAAAAAGAAAGGACGATTTTAGCGCGTCCGATTCTTTTCTTTTCGTTTTTTTGCCCAAACAACGACCCAGCGGGGTGGGGGGCCCCCGGGGAGGCTTGCCCATGCGAAGAAACGCCCCGTGCGCACCACCGTTGGGCGGTTGGAAGCCGCACACGGTCGCGGGGGTGGAGAGCGGAAACGGGCAGCCGGGGGAGGGTGGGGGCGGTTGGATGGGACTTGGGGTGTACGGGGGGCAGGGGAGTTGAGGGGGCAAGGGGAGGGGCAGCAACGGGCAGGGGCTGGGCCAACTGAGGGCACGGAAAAGGGGCGGGCAGAGGGTGAGCAGAGGGGCGAGCGATGCAAGGGTGGCACCATAGGGGGGAAACCAGTTGCACGGAGGTGGGAGGTGAGGGGCGTGCGAGGGGGTGGGAAAGGGGCAGGGAGGGGCAGAATGGGAGGATGTAGGTGGGGGGGGGTGGGGGAGGGGAGTGTGCGTGTGTGTGTGCGTGTGAGAAAGAGAGAGAGAGAGAGAGAGAGAGAGAGGGAGGGGGGGATTGAAGGGTGGGAGGGGGGCTGGTCGTGGGGATGGGCTGATGGTGGTAAGAGGGCAGCAGGGATGGGGAGAAGGGAGCGTAACGAGGGGAGAGCAAAGGGCAGGGGGGAGGAAGGGAGGGGCAGGGAGGGAAGAGGCTGAACGTACAAAGGGGGGAAACGAGGGGCATGGATGATAGGAAACGAGGGCAGGGGTGTGGGAAATCAAGGGCAGGGAGGAGAGAAGCAATGGGTGAGGGGAAAACAAGGGAGGGGCAGACGGGGGGCAGGGAGGGAAGAAACGTGGGGCAGGGAGGGGAGAAGCCAAAGACAGGGGCATGGGCAGGCGGGGGCAGGGAGGGAGCAAAGGAGAGGCACGGAGAAAGAAAGGGAGGCGCGGGGAGGGGAGAAACCGGGCGTGGGGGGGGGGGGGGCGGAAAATGAGGGGCAGGGCGGGGAGGAGGGAGGGGCAGGGAGGGGAGAAGCTGAGCACACGGAGGGGGGAAAGGTGAGGCAGGGAGGTAGGAAGCCAAGGACAAGGGGGGGGGGAGAGTGGGGGGGGCAGGGAGAGGGGGGAGGTGGGGAGCGGGGAAAGGCGGCGAGGGGCAGGGAGGGGAGAAACCAAGCATAGGGGGGCGAGATACGAGGGGCAGGGTGCGGATTGAGGAGGGGCAGGGAGTGGAGTGGGTCGGCGAGGGGAAGGAAGAGGCGTGCAGCAGAGGAGGGGAGGGGGGAGGAGAAGGTAAAGGAGGGGAGCGCACGGGCGGGGAGGAGCGAATGGCGGGCGGTGGGAAACGGCGAGGGGGGGCAGGGAGGGTCAAAAGAGGCGGCAAGGGAGCGGGCACGCGGAGGGTAGGGGCGGGGGGAGCGGATGGCATGAGGGGGCAGGGGGTGTGACTATGAAGGGGGGGACCCGGCGGTCGGGGCACGAGGTTGACGTGGTACGATCATACCTCAGCTATTAGCCGGATCCCATCAGAACTCCGAAGCTAAGCGCCGGTGGGCGAGAGCAGTACTGGGCTGGGTGACCTCCCGGGAAGTCCTCGTGTTGTACCCATTTATGCCCCTTGCTCGGCACGTGCCGGGGGAGGGGCAAGCGGGAAAAAGAAAGGACGATTTTAGCGCGTCCGATTCTTTTCTTTTCGTTTTTTTTGCCCAAACAACGACCCAGCGGGGTGGGGGGCCCCCGGGGAGGCTTGCCCATGCGAAGAAACGCCCCGTGCGCACCACCGTTGGGCGGTTGGAAGCCGCACACGGTCGCGGGGGTGGAGAGCGGAAACGGGCAGCCGGGGGAGGGTGGGGGCGGTTGGATGGGACTTGGGGTGTACAGGGGGCAGGGGAGTTGAGGGGGCAAGGGGAGGGGCAGCAACGGGCAGGGGCTGGGCCAACTGAGGGCACGGAAAAGGGGCGGGCAGAGGGTGAGCAGAGGGGCGAGCGATGCAAGGGTGGCACCATAGGGGGGAAACCAGTTGCACGGAGGTGGGAGGTGAGGGGCGTGCGAGGGGGTGGGAAAGGGGCAGGGAGGGGCAGAATGGGAGGATGTAGGTGGGGGGGGTGGGGGAGGGGAGTGTGCGTGTGTGTGTGTGTGTGAGAAAGAGAGAGAGAGAGAGAGAGAGAGAGAGAGAGGGAGGGGGGGATTGAAGGGTGGGAGGGGGGCTGGTCGTGGGGATGGGCTGATGGTGGTAAGAGGGCAGCAGGGATGGGGAGAAGGGAGCGTAACGAGGGGAGAGCAAAGGGCAGGGGGGGAGGAAGGGAGGGGCAGGGAGGGAAGAGGCTGAACGTACAAAGGGGGGAAACGAGGGGCATGGATGATAGGAAACGAGGGCAGGGGTGTGGGAAATCAAGGGCAGGGAGGAGAGAAGCAATGGGTGAGGGGAAAACAAGGGAGGGGCAGACGGGGGGCAGGGAGGGAAGAAACGTGGGGCAGGGAGGGGAGAAGCCAAAGACAGGGGCATGGGCAGGCGGGGGCAGGGAGGGAGCAAAGGAGAGGCACGGAGAAAGAAAGGGAGGCGCGGGGAGGGGAGAAACCGGGCGTGGGGGGGGGGGGGGCGGAAAATGAGGGGCAGGGCGGGGAGGAGGGAGGGGCAGGGAGGGGAGAAGCTGAGCACACGGAGGGGGGAAAGGTGAGGCAGGGAGGTAGGAAGCCAAGGACAAGGGGGGGGGAGAGTGGGGGGGGCAGGGAGAGGGGGGAGGTGGGGAGCGGGGAAAGGCGGCGAGGGGCAGGGAGGGGAGAAACCAAGCATAGGGGGGCGAGATACGAGGGGCAGGGTGCGGATTGAGGAGGGGCAGGGAGTGGAGTGGGTCGGCGAGGGGAAGGAAGAGGCGTGCAGCAGAGGAGGGGAGGGGGGAGGAGAAGGTAAAGGAGGGGAGCGCACGGGCGGGGAGGAGCGAATGGCGGGCGGTGGGAAACGGCGAGGGGGGGCAGGGAGGGTCAAAAGAGGCGGCAAGGGAGCGGGCACGCGGAGGGTAGGGGCGGGGGGAGCGGATGGCATGAGGGGGCAGGGGGTGTGACTATGAAGGGGGGGACCCGGGCAAGGGGTGTGTAGCGGTCGGGGCACGAGGTTGACGTGGTACGATCATACCTCGGCTACTACGCCGGATCCCATCAGAACTCCGAAGCTAAGCGCCGGTGGGCGAGAGCAGTTATTCATTAATAAGGGAAGAGCAAATACAAGCCGAATATAATGGTTTTTCCAAGACTAGGAAATTTCGACATAGCCTAAGCGCTATGAGGACGATTTATATATTTTGTAGGAAAAGGGGGAAAGAAAGGAAAGGAAGGAAAGATGAAGGAGTAAGAAGAAGTGGTAGGGAAAGGAAGAGGGTGGTAGGAAGAGAAGGGAAGGATAGAAGAAGGGAACAGAAAGAGGGAGGTGGGAAGAGAAGAGGAGAGAGAGAGAGAGACTAAGGAGAAGGAAGCACCAAAGGACCAAACACGGCAGCAACCCGCACGACCGCACGGGCACAGCGTTTCAAGCACAGCCACTATTGTTTTTTACACATATGCATCATATATATACTGCATATCAGCCACACTCTCGAAGCACCCTGTGACGTGGTGCCAAGTTCCCTGCCCCGCACCCAGTGGGACTGGTGCGGGCATCCACCCGTCGTCGGACCTCCCTAACTGCCGCACCGCATGCTGGATCATGCATTGAGCCTGCGCGCGCTGCAGTGCAACGGAGAGGCGTGTAGTGAGTCCTGCCTCAAATATCCGTGCCGATCCGTCATCCCCCCCACCTCTATCCCTCCTCCGCTGTGCTATCCTCTTTGCGCAGAGCCCCAGAAACTGACGCAGCGGCTCACTCAGAAGGCCAAAGGTCTCCGCCACGCACGCGTAAAAGTGTGGTGCCGGCTGCAGCCCCTCTAAGTGCGGCCCCCAGTGACGCAGCTTCTCCTGCACCCGCCTAGCTGCTGCCACTCCAATCTGTGTGGGGGTCGCCCGTCTCAGCTGCACGTTCCCCTCCCGCTGTGGATCCGCTATGGAGACATCCACAAGAACCATCAGACCCTGGCCAACGTCGCGGCAGGTGAGGTCTGGAATGCGGGAGGCGGTGCCTACACGGCCTGTGCGTCCGACTGGTCCCTGCTGTTGCGCTGGCTGCTGCCCTGTCTGGTCCCTTGGTGCCCCCTCTCCGATCGTCTCTCTCCCCCTCTCCTCTCCTCCATCCACCTGTCCTCTCCCCTCCCCCTCCCTACCCTCCCCCAAACCTCCCGACCCCCCTGCTCCATCCCCTGCTGCCTCTCTCACTCCCTGGCCCTCCCCTCCCAATCCCGCTGCCCCTCCTGTACCTCCGTCCGCTCTCTGCTGCTCCCGCCCCTGCCCCGCCCCCGAGGCCGAACCTGGAGGCGCGGCGCCCTGGGCCCGCGGCCTCCACTGGCTCTCCTGCTGCTGCCTGTGCCGTCCCCCCTCCCCGTCCTGGCCCGTCTGCTCCCCCTGCCGTCCCCTCTGCCCACCTGTCCCTCGCTCCACCTGACCCCGCAGCTGGTGCCGTCCCCACTGTCCCCCGCCACCCGGCTGTCCCGCCTCGCCTCTCCGCTCCCCCGGTCCCTCAGCCCGTGTCCCCTCTCCCACCACTGGCTGTCCCAGTAGTCTCGCTCGAGCCGCCTCCAACTGTGTGAACAGCGTAGAGTCCTCCACCTTTACCGCGAAGCCCGCCTCGACCGCAAAGTCTCGAAGCATGTACTTCACCGTGTCGTGGATGGTAGTGGCGACCCCGTAACGCGGGCACCGAACCGCGTGATGAGGCACCGTCATGTCGTCAATCGCCTGTCCGCAGGAGCACTGACCTGCAAGGGCTAACTGGGGGATAGGGAGACCAAGACGAGAAGATGAAGCCGCCTGCCACAGCGCCTCCGGGATGCGCAGTGGGTCGGCGTACGGCACCGACGTCAACCACGCTCCTGCACCTCCGCCCTGAAGGGAAGTCAAACGGGCAAGGTGCAAGGGAGAGGTGTGACGGGCACGCACGGCCTCCAAGGCATGCGCCTCCAGAAGACGGCTCGCTCCTGCAAAAAGGGAATCGGGGGAGGCAGAAGCGCAAGAGGGCCAGGGGGGAAGGAGAGAGAGAACGTCAGGAGGGAGACCCTCTAGCGCCGTCTGCAGAGCCCGGTCGATCTGCTCTGGCTCACCTGAAGCGAAGCTCTGCCGAAACACCTCGCCACACGCAGGGAGAGAACAGAGAATGGGTGCACACTGCACCCAGGAGCACACGAAACTCACCGGGGCCATGCGCGCCATGCGACGAATGCCGAAACCCCCGAGACGGATGGGGAGGAAGATCTGGTCTAGGGCGGCCTCTCGGACGTCCTCGCGACAAGCCCAGGTCCCTGAAGCTAAAAGCTGCTGAAAAGTCTCTCCCAGGCGTGCGTCCCACCGTGTAAAACTGGAGATCACTGCGGGCGAAGGAGGGACGGTCCTCGACAGGTACTGCGGACGAGTGCTGACACACGCCGAAAGAAGGCGGGCAGCTGTCTGGGGCTGGCGCAACCTCGGAAGCCAAGGTAGCACCCGCCCCATCCTCTCGAGACGATCCGGGAGACTCTGCTCCACGAACGAAACGGTGCCTACCGGTACGCCTGTCACGGTGAGCCCTCGGCGTGCGACCTCGATCCCTAGGCCCGTGAAAGCCTCCAGATCCCTGGACAGAAAGGACTCTGTCTGGTAGACGAGGCACTTGTGCGGCTGGGCTGCAAGGCCCATCTCGCCCAAGCGCCTCACGATCTCGGCAAAATGGTGCAGCACCCTGTCTGGGGGACCTAGCACGTACGTGTCATCGGCGTACGACCAGAGCTGGACATCCCCCTCCGCCAGAACCGGCTCCAAAGCAAGACGCTGTGTCAGAGCGTACAAGAAGGGGCTGAGAGGGTCTCCCTGGCGAGTGCCCCGCTCCGAGTGCATCGTGACCACTCCCGTGCCTGACCTGTAGTGGAGATCCGAGGGCGTCCCGTAGAAGAGGCCGATGAAGGGGATCAGACACTGAAACTCCGGACTGGCCTGCAGCGCCTGAAACATCCTGTCTCGGTGGAAAGAGTTAAAGGCATTCGCCACGTCTAGCTGCAGGACCACCCAGTCTGGGTGGTCAGCCAGAGCGCGGCGGACGCCTCTAACTACGACCTCTGTCCCGCACGTAACCCCCACCCCAAACTGCTGTGATGCCAAGAAGACCCTCGCCATCTGGTCACGTAGCTGGAGACAAACTGCCCGAGAAAGAATGCGGACCAAAACCTCGCCGATGGCAATCGGCCGAACATCCATGTTCGACTTCGCCAGAGCCACGAGGGTGGAGGACGCTAGCAAGGAGCGCGCAGCTGGAGCGCAACGGCCTCGGAGCCACTGCTGGTACACGGCCAGGAGGAAATGGAGACTCTGAGGGAAAGCTAGGAAAGTGTCTCGCAGGTGCTCAGCGACCCAACCGGACGGTCCTCCCGAAGAGCCCCGCGGAGCTGTGAAAATCGCGCGGCGTAAGTGATCCACCGAGAGCACGAGAGGGGACCCCTGGAAGCCAGACAGCCAAGCTGGGGTCGGCCTCTCCGCGTTGGGGTGCTTCGACTGCAGGCGCTGTATCGTCCCCTGTGTATCTGGGGCTGCCTCCGCGGACTCGAGAGCCGCGCACGCCCGTGAGGTCTCATTGCACGCTGCCAGACGAAGGCAACGTGCAATGCGGCGCTCATCTGCTGCAGAGGGATCGGTGGCGGTGCGTGACCGGTGACCTGTGCGGCGAGGAAGGGGTGTGCGACGGCCTAGTGCATCTGAGACTAGCTCAGCCCACTCACCTCGACCAAAGCGAGAGATGCGCGTTGCAATGGCAGCCGTGTGCGAGCGGTCGGGTGGCGTCGCTGGAACAAGGAAAAGAGTCGGCGCTGCAGCGAGGAGGAAGGTAGGGCCAGCAGCCTCCGGGTCCTGGGCAATGCGGACTAGGATCGCACTGAGGACGTCAAGATATCCTCCGCGGACCCTCTCCGGGACACGTCGGAGAGGGCGTGTATGGATACGCTCGGGCGAGAAGTACTCTGTCCAGTCCACCGAGTCGAGCGTCTGCCACTGTGCGTCGGTGAACTGCATCCCGGTCGCACGGGGCTGTGAGAGGGAAGGGATGATCGAGGCGGTATCATGGGCAGCCTGCGCCCTGCGAGCCGCGTCCGCAGGATGGCAGAAGGGAATGTGGTGCTGGAGCGCGCGTCGGTTCGCGAGAGAGCTCCTGCAGGTGGGGCAACTCACGACCTGGTCGGGTGATGTCGCCGTGTCGGCGGGGTCAATCGGGGCCGTGGCGTCGGAACTGGCTGTAGAGGGGACCCCGTGGGCGGCCTGAGCTCCGACAGGATCGCCTGGGATGAGGGGAGGAGACGACTCACCAGCCCCGCGCGGGGGGGGTGTCAGCGAAGATAGAGGTGGTGTCGCACAGGATAGGGCCGGGCCTCGTGCCGGCACCGGTGTTGAAGCTGGGGAGGGGGGACGTGGAGGTGAGCCTGAAGTGTGTGCCGTGGTGTGCTCCTGCCCCTCGGCGGGGTGCGGTTCAAGTGACGGCTCTGCTACCCCAGGCGGAGGGGTCTCGGTAGGGGCGGATGCCTCATCCCTACTGCTGGTGACCTCCTGCGCCACGGGCTGAACGGGGGGAGGCGCCACCCCGTCTAGGTGCGAGTGACACGGCCTCAGACCCCGGTCCGTCTCCATTGGGGTCGGGAGTGACGCGCCTGGCTGAGTGGCGGGGGGGATAAAAGAAGGGACAGACCGGGTGACCTCCGCATACGTCCGGGTCCGGTCCTGTGGGACTGGAAGGGTGGGGGCAGCCGGAGAGCTGCTCAGGCGGTGTATCGCCAGCAAATCTGAAATGCCAGCCCTCACCTCCTCTGGGGTCTCGAAGACCTGCCTGCCTGTAGGTGAGAGTAGGAGGGCTGGCAGGGTAGAGGGTGGAGTGGGGCGTGCTGGCTGAGCGGAGCTCGGGTGTGGACCCTGCCCTAGAAGGCCCCCTTGGCCCTCCCCAATCACCATGGGTTGCGGTAGGGGGTCGTCGACATGGAAGGGGTGGGAGGGATGGGAGGGGGAGTCGGTGGCGTCTGCCATGGGCGCATCCCTCAACCCGACGGCCCCCCTCCCAGTAGCGATCGCGGCCGCCGCCACCTGGGAGGGGGACACAGCACGGGAGGGGCAGAATGGGGGTGAGTGGGCTGGTCCGCTCCCATGGCCCTGTGGAGGTGCAGGAGCGGGGCGGGAGTGTAGGTTTGGTGGACGGGCTGTAGAGGTAGGGCCTGGTAATTGTTCAACGGGATGTGAGGTGGGGAGGGGCTCTTGGTGGGGGAGGGAGGGAGGGGGGAGTACGTGGGCTGACCCTCTGCCTCCTCTGCCCCTGTTCTTCCGCCGGCGGCCAACCTGGTTGTCCGCGCCTGTTTGTGAAGGAAGGGGGGGCTGTGGGGCCAAAGGGGTGGGTGGAGGGAGGATGGGTGGTTCGCCAGGCAGGGGGTGCTCTGTGTGCATCCCCACTCTCCTCGAAACATCCCCCTCCGTGGGAACAGATCGGGCAAGCTGTGTGTGGGGGGTGATGGCTGCCCAACGGGGCCACTCGTGGGGAACCCGGCCGGGAGAGGGGGTTGGAGGTGGGGGTCGAGGGGCTGGGCCAGTGTGGAGGTTAGAGCGAGGTACAAACGGTGGGGGGAGAGAGATTTGTGTGGGCTCTGTGGTGGCCTCTCCTGTGGGCCCCTCTACCCGGGTGCCGCCGCTCCCATGAGCCTGGGGCGCAAGCCCTTGCGGGTGGGTCTCGGCTGCCTGGGGGGGGTGGTGTGGGGAGGGCAGCCTGTTGGGTGGGCGTGTTGGGGCTGTGCGGCGACTCGGGTGGTTTGGGTGCCTGTAGCGTGTGGGAGAGGGATTTGGCCGCAGAGATGCTTCAACCTCCGAGATGTGTGTACTACCGGGTGGGGGGGGGCCTGGTGGAGGAGGGGGTAGTGGGCCGGTAAGGGGTGGCTGGGTGTTGGTAGGAGTCGGGGAGCATGGCTCCTCTAGGAAGACCAGAGCCCTGGCTGCTCCACGTGGTGCTCTAAGGAGCCCCTGAGGGTGGGGGCAGAGGTGTGCTGCCCTTGGGGGTGAAGGAAGGAGTGAGGGAAGGGGCGGGGAGGGGTGAGAGGTGAGAGAAGGGGTGCCCTCGGGTGACTCTGCTCTTGTCGCACCCGCGTGCTCTCCCGGTGGACCGCCTGCAACCGTGGGGTCAGGCGTTGGGGACGGAGAGGGGGGCTGGCCATGGAGCAGCGTGGGGGTCGGGGAGCACGGCTCCGCCAAGAAGGCCAGGGCCTTGGCTGCCCCCCTGGACACTACCGGGACCTGAGGGTGGGGGTGGGGAAGTGGTGCTCCTGGGGGCTGGTGGGCTGGAGGACGGGAGGTGAGGATGGGGGCTCCCTCGCGCGGCTCTGTCCTCAAGGTCTCCCCCAGCCCCTCCATCGGTCCTTCTGCTAGCATGGGGACGGGCATGGGGGGTAGAGGGGGAACCTCGACGTGAGGCTGCAGGGGGGCCGGGTCGGCCTCACCGTCAAGCGTGAGGTATTGGGCCAGTGGCCCGTCAATGTGCATCACATCCTCTCCCTCATCCTCCTCTATCGCTATCACATCCCCCTCTTCAGTGCCCACCCCGGTCGGGACCACCCTCCCCTCTCCTTCCCCTGTTGCCCCTATGTCCCCCAAGCCCACCCCGCCTGCTGCCGCTTTACTGCTAGCCCCTTTTGCAGTCTCTGCCGGCCCTGCCGGCCCTGCTGTGTGTTTCCCCGAGTTTGCTGCGGCCCCTGCCGCCCCTACTGGCCGTGCTATGGCCCTCCCTGCTGCTTCAGCTGCAGCCTCACCTTCTGCCTTTGAGGCCCCTGCCGTACCCTCTCTTGCTACAGCCGGGGCGGCACTCTCCCTCGCACCAGTCCCCGTTACCCCCTTCCCCGCTGCACCCGTAGCACCTCCCCCTATACCAGCCCCCGCTGTGGCCTCTGTCGCTCCTGCTGCAGTCCTTGCAGCCTCGACTGCTGCAGTCTGTAAAACCTCGCCTACCGTAATCTGCTCAGCCTCACCAGCCGCGATCCCTGTAGCCTCACGTGCTGCAGTCCCTGCAGCCTCACGTGCTGCAGTCCCTGCAGCCTCACCCGCTGCAGTCCCTGCGGCCTCACCTGCTGCAGTCTGTGCAGCCTCACCTGCTAGAATCTGCTCAACCTCACATGCTGCGGCCTCTGCAGCCTCACCTGCTGCGGCTATTTCAGCCTCACCTGCTGCGCTCCCTGCGGCCTCACCTGCCATGGTCCCGCCTGCAGCCTCATCCGCTGTGGTCCCTGCCGCCTCACCTGCTGCAGTCCCTGCGGCCTCACCTGTTGCAGTCCATGCGACCTCACCAGCTGTAGACTGTGCAGCCTCACCTGCTAGAGTCTGCCCAACCTTACATGATGCAGCCCTCGCAGCCTCACCTGCTGCGTCCGCCGCAGCCTCACCTGCTGTGGCCCCTGCAGTCCCGCCTGCTGCGCTCCCTGCAGCCTCGCCTGCTGCGCTCCCTGCAGCCTCGCTTGCTGCGCTCCCTGCGGCCTCACCTGCTGCGCTCTCTGCAGCCTCACCTGCTGCGCCCCCTACAGCCTCACCTGCTGCGCTCCCCGCAGCCTCACCTACTGCGCTCCCTGCGGCCTCACCTGCCATGGTCCCTCCTGCAGCCTCACCCGTTGTGATCCCTGCAGCCACACCTGCTGTGGTCTGTGCGGCCTCACCTGGTGCGGTCCCTATAGCCTCCTCTGCTGCGGTTCCCCCAGCCGACGCAGCAGCAGGTTCCGTGGCCCCTACTCCTGCAAAACCTGTCTCCATGGCCTCTGCCCTTTGCCTGGCCAGAGTCACGGTCCCTGCCGCCCCTTCCCGTGCAGCCCCTGCCGCCCTTTCCCGTGCAGCCGCTGCTGCCCCTTCCCTTGCAGCCTCTGCTGCCCTTTCCTCTGCAGCCTCTGCTGCCCCTTCCCCCACAACCCCCATTGCCCCTTCCCGTGCAGCCTTTGCTGCCCCATCCTCTGTAGCCTCTGCTGCTCCTTCACACACAAACTCACTTACCCCTTCCCGTGCAGTGTCAGCTGCAAGTTCCCCCCTGGCTCTGCCCTCTCCCGCTTCTATGTGCTTGGGGGTGCGGGTAGGATTAAGTGTTTTCACAAGTAATCTGGTTTGCGAATGGGAGGTAGCGAGTGAGTTGGAGGATCTCTCTACTGAGCATGCATGGGTGCCGCCCCCGCTGTCACCTGAAGGGGGGGTAGACTGGGATGGGGCAGCGGGGGTAGGGCGCGGTTTTGAGCGTGCTGGCTCCTCCTCGTGTATTTCCTCCAGTGGGGCTTGGCGTTCCTCTGTTCCATCCTCTTCAAAGGTACGCTTCTGGCCCCTAGGGTCAGATTGTGTGAGTGTTTTCGCTTGGTCAGGTGTGTGTTGTTTCTTCCTGACTGTTGAAGTGGGGGGAGTGGGAGAGTAGGGGGTGGCTCGGCTGCGGGACCTCCCAGATCGCCGAGGGGCTCCCGGGCCTGCCTTTCCCCCACTCGCGGGGTGCTGGGGCATTGTTACAGAGGCAGCATGCCTGGCGGTGGCGGTGTGAGTTGCTGGGGTTGGCTCAAGAGGGCGTCAAAGGGGGAAGGAACTCCCTGGCAGAGGCCGGGGTGCGGGGGGTTAGCTTGGGGAAAGGGGAAAAGGGTGGGGAAAGCGGTGCGCAGTGGGTGGAAGAGAGGGTAGAGGGGGCCTGACAGTTGGAGGGGATTGGGGCCCAAGGGGGGGGCGGGCTGGGGGCCGATTGAGAGGGGAAGTGTTGGCGGGCTGTAGTGGAGGTGGGGGGGCGGGGGTGGTGTAGCGGTGGGTGAGCAGGGTGTGGGGACAGGTGGTGGGCCAGAGGTGGGGAGGGCAGGGCAGAATTCCACGGGAGGTGGGGGTGGGCAGGTGGAGCCAGGTGGGAAAGGAAGGGTGGGGAACAGAGAGGAAGGGGCAAAGGGTAGTGGGTAGTCGAGTTGGCGTGAGCCTGGTAGCGGGTAATGAGAAGGTTGGGAGGCGGGGGGTGAGAACGTGGGAGGGCAGAGAGGGCACCGAAAGGAGGTGCTGTGGTAAATGCAGGATAGGATGCGGGGCCGGGAAACAGGGGACAGAGGGAATTGGGGAATCGATGAAGGGTGATAGCTGCGGATGGGCGAGCCCCAGGGGGGAGGAAATATGGAGGGTGTTGGAGAAGGGGGAGACTGGGGGGGGTTGAGGTAGGGTGTTGGAGGGCACAAGGGGCAGGAACAGGGGGTGCAAAAGTTGGCTGGGGGAGGGAGAGGCGGTCTGGTGCCGCGGAAAGGCGGAGGGAGGTTGGGGACGGCACAGCCCAGGGAGCAAAAGCAAGGGGTGTAGACCTTGGCTGGGGGTAGGAACGGCGGTGTGGAGTTAGGGAGAGGTAGAGGGAGGCTGGGGTAGGTGGCTGGATTGCGCAGGGAGCAGGGGCAGGGGGTGTAGAGATTGGATGGGGGTGGGAAAGGCGGCGTGGTGCCAGGTGGCGGCAGTTGGGTCACCGAAGGGCCTGGCAGGGCGGGATGCAGAGGTGCAGCCCACGCTGGATGCGGAAGTAGCTGGGGGGGAAAGGGAGGCTGGAGGGGGAAGTACGGCTCGTAGAGGTGTGGGGGGCAGAGTGGGAGTGGGGAAAGCAGGAAGGGGGGTGGAGGGACGTTGTGGACAGGGGAGTGGGGGAACATGCGGGTGATGATAGGGAGAAGCCGGGGGGGGGGGAGAAGGGGGAGGTGGTATGAAGTGGGCAAGGGTGACGCACGGGCAGAGCGCGGCGGTACTAAGGGCAGGGAGACGGGAGGCTGGGGGGAGAAAGGCCTGCTTGGGGGCGTGGTGGGGGATAAGGGGAGAGGGGCGGTAATGCTGGTGGGCAAAAGGGGAGGGTGTGGTGTAGTATGATGAAACAGAATGGGGGGGTGGCGGACTGGGTGGGGCCCTGGAGGGTTGGGAGAACAAGGTGTAAGCTGCCTTTCTGATTTTTCCTGGTTTTTTCGGATTTATATGAATTTCTTTTTCTTTTCTTTTTTCCTTGAAGTTGTTTCCTCTTATTTCCTACGGTTTCCAGAAACAGGGCGGCCTCTGCTAGCTAAGCGCCGTTAGGGAAAGAGGTTAGGTGGCGGGGTGGCTAAAGCGCGCGTGTGAGGGGGAAAGGGGCGGTGTGAGCAGGGAGGTGACTATGTGGGTGGCGACGGGGTAAAATTACGACGTGTGGGTGGCATGCACGAGTGCGCGACGAGGCACGGCAGGGTGGGAGTGAGCAAAAGGGGAGTGGGGCGGCTTGTGTGCCAAACGTGGGCGGCTAAAACGCTCTAGGCAGAAAACGCGCTTCGGGAGGCGCGCAAGGGGAGGGCTGCTTAATCGCTACGAACGTAGCAATTTCGCCTCCCTCCGCGCTGCCTTTCCCTGGCGGTAAGCGCCCCCGTGCGCGGTTCCGTCTACGTCGCGGCTAGATTGAACAGGCGGGGAAAACGAGTGCATGACTAAACATGATAGGCGACGAGAAAGCGTGCTTGGAAACGCGCGGCTCTTCGAATTAGGGTTACGATAAAGAAGGGCGCACCGAAAGGGAAGGAAGAGTGCTAACTACGGGCGGAAGCTAAGCTCAGTGACTTCGAGAGAGGGAAACCGCGGGAAAAACTCGTAGCAGCTAATCGCTTCTGCCAGAACTCGGGGCGAGAGCAGTACTGGGCTGGGTGACCTCCCGGGAAGTCCTCGTGTTGTACCCATTTATGCCCCTTGCTCGGCACGTGCCGGGGGAGGGGCAAGCGGGAAAAAGAAAGGACGATTTTAGCGCGTCCGATTCTTTTCTTTCGTTTTTTTTGCCCAAACAACGACCCAGCGGGGTGGGGGGCCCCCGGGGAGGCTTGCCCATTGCGAAGAAACGCCCCGTGCGCACCACCGTTGGGCGGTTGGAAGCCGCACACGGTCGCGGGGGTGGAGAGCGGAAACGGGCAGCCGGGGGAGGGTGGGGGCGGTTGGATGGGACTTGGGGTGTACGGGGGGCAGGGGAGTTGAGGGGGCAAGGGGAGGGGCAGCAACGGGCAGGGGCTGGGCCAACTGAGGGCACGGAAAAGGGGCGGGCAGAGGGTGAGCAGAGGGGCGAGCGATGCAAGGGTGGCACCATAGGGGGGAAACCAGTTGCACGGAGGTGGGAGGTGAGGGGCGTGCGAGGGGGTGGGAAAGGGGCAGGGAGGGGCAGAATGGGAGGATGTAGGTGGGGGGGGGTGGGGGAGGGGAGTGTGCGTGTGTGTGTGCGTGTGAGAAAGAGAGAGAGAGAGAGAGAGAGAGAGAGGGAGGGGGGGATTGAAGGGTGGGAGGGGGGCTGGTCGTGGGGATGGGCTGATGGTGGTAAGAGGGCAGCAGGGATGGGGAGAAGGGAGCGTAACGAGGGGAGAGCAAAGGGCAGGGGGGGAGGAAGGGAGGGGCAGGGAGGGAAGAGGCTGAACGTACAAAGGGGGGAAACGAGGGGCATGGATGATAGGAAACGAGGGCAGGGGTGTGGGAAATCAAGGGCAGGGAGGAGAGAAGCAATGGGTGAGGGGAAAACAAGGGAGGGGCAGACGGGGGGCAGGGAGGGAAGAAACGTGGGGCAGGGAGGGGAGAAGCCAAAGACAGGGGCATGGGCAGGCGGGGGCAGGGAGGGAGCAAAGGAGAGGCACGGAGAAAGAAAGGGAGGCGCGGGGAGGGGAGAAACCGGGCGTGGGGGGGGGGGGGGCGGAAAATGAGGGGCAGGGCGGGGAGGAGGGAGGGGCAGGGAGGGGAGAAGCTGAGCACACGGAGGGGGGAAAGGTGAGGCAGGGAGGTAGGAAGCCAAGGACAAGGGGGGGGGAGAGTGGGGGGGGCAGGGAGAGGGGGGAGGTGGGGAGCGGGGAAAGGCGGCGAGGGGCAGGGAGGGGAGAAACCAAGCATAGGGGGGCGAGATACGAGGGGCAGGGTGCGGATTGAGGAGGGGCAGGGAGTGGAGTGGGTCGGCGAGGGGAAGGAAGAGGCGTGCAGCAGAGGAGGGGAGGGGGGAGGAGAAGGTAAAGGAGGGGAGCGCACGGGCGGGGAGGAGCGAATGGCGGGCGGTGGGAAACGGCGAGGGGGGGCAGGGAGGGTCAAAAGAGGCGGCAAGGGAGCGGGCACGCGGAGGGTAGGGGCGGGGGGAGCGGATGGCATGAGGGGGCAGGGGGTGTGACTATGAAGGGGGGGACCCGGCGGTCGGGGCACGAGGTTGACGTGGTACGATCATACCTCAGCTATTAGCCGGATCCCATCAGAACTCCGAAGCTAAGCGCCGGTGGGCGAGAGCAGTACTGGGCTGGGTGACCTCCCGGGAAGTCCTCGTGTTGTACCCATTTATGCCCCTTGCTCGGCACGTGCCGGGGGAGGGGCAAGCGGGAAAAAGAAAGGACGATTTTAGCGCGTCCGATTCTTTTCTTTTCGTTTTTTTGCCCAAACAACGACCCAGCAGGGGTGGGGGGCCCCCGGGGAGGCTTGCCCATGCGAAGAAACGCCCCGTGCGCACCACCGTTGGGCGGTTGGAAGCCGCACACGGTCGCGGGGGTGGAGAGCGGAAACGGGCAGCCGGGGGAGGGTGGGGGCGGTTGGATGGGACTTGGGGTGTACGGGGGGCAGGGGAGTTGAGGGGGCAAGGGGAGGGGCAGCAACGGGCAGGGGCTGGGCCAACTGAGGGCACGGAAAAGGGGCGGGCAGAGGGTGAGCAGAGGGGCGAGCGATGCAAGGGTGGCACCATAGGGGGGAAACCAGTTGCACGGAGGTGGGAGGTGAGGGGCGTGCGAGGGGGTGGGAAAGGGGCAGGGAGGGGCAGAATGGGAGGATGTAGGTGGGGGGGGGGTGGGGGAGGGGAGTGTGCGTGTGTGTGTGTGTGTGAGAAAGAGAGAGAGAGAGAGAGAGAGAGAGAGAGAGAGAGAGAGAGGGAGGGGGGGATTGAAGGGTGGGAGGGGGGCTGGTCGTGGGGATGGGCTGATGGTGGTAAGAGGGCAGCAGGGATGGGGAGAAGGGAGCGTAACGAGGGGAGAGCAAAGGGCAGGGGGGGGAGGAAGGGAGGGGCAGGGAGGGAAGAGGCTGAACGTACAAAGGGGGGAAACGAGGGGCATGGATGATAGGAAACGAGGGCAGGGGTGTGGGAAATCAAGGGCAGGGAGGAGAGAAGCAATGGGTGAGGGGAAAACAAGGGAGGGGCAGACGGGGGGCAGGGAGGGAAGAAACGTGGGGCAGGGAGGGGAGAAGCCAAAGACAGGGGCATGGGCAGGCGGGGGCAGGGAGGGAGCAAAGGAGAGGCACGGAGAAAGAAAGGGAGGCGCGGGGAGGGGAGAAACCGGGCGTGGGGGGGGGGGGGGGCGGAAAATGAGGGGCAGGGCGGGGAGGAGGGAGGGGCAGGGAGGGGAGAAGCTGAGCACACGGAGGGGGGAAAGGTGAGGCAGGGAGGTAGGAAGCCAAGGACAAGGGGGGGGGGAGAGTGGGGGGGGCAGGGAGAGGGGGGAGGTGGGGAGCGGGGAAAGGCGGCGAGGGGCAGGGAGGGGAGAAACCAAGCATAGGGGGGCGAGATACGAGGGGCAGGGTGCGGATTGAGGAGGGGCAGGGAGTGGAGTGGGTCGGCGAGGGGAAGGAAGAGGCGTGCAGCAGAGGAGGGGAGGGGGGAGGAGAAGGTAAAGGAGGGGAGCGCACGGGCGGGGAGGAGCGAATGGCGGGCGGTGGGAAACGGCGAGGGGGGGCAGGGAGGGTCAAAAGAGGCGGCAAGGGAGCGGGCACGCGGAGGGTAGGGGCGGGGGGAGCGGATGGCATGAGGGGGCAGGGGGTGTGACTATGAAGGGGGGGACCCGGGCAAGGGGTGTGTAGCGGTCGGGGCACGAGGTTGACGTGGTACGATCATACCTCGGCTACTACGCCGGATCCCATCAGAACTCCGAAGCTAAGCGCCGGTGGGCGAGAGCAGTTATTCATTAATAGGGGAAGAGCAAATACAAGCCGAATATAATGGTTTTTCCAAGACTAGGAAATTTCGACATAGCCTAATCGCTATGAGGACGGTATATATATTTTGTAGGAAAAGGGGGAAAGAAAGGAAAGGAAGGAAGGATGAAGGAGTAAGAAGAAGTGGTAGGGAAAGAAGAGGGCGGTAGGAAGAGAAGGGAAGGATAGAAGAAGGGAACAGAAAGAGGGAGGTGGGAAGAAAAGAGGAGAGAGGGAGAGAGACTAAGGAGGAGGAAGCACCAAAGGACCAAAACACGGCAGCAACCCGCACGACCGCACGGGCACAGCGTTTCAAGCACAGCCACTATCGGTGGGCGAGAGCAGTACTGGGCTGGGTGACCTCCCGGGAAGTCCTCGTGTTGTACCCATTTATGCCCCTTGCTCGGCACGTGCCGGGGGAGGGGCAAGCGGGAAAAAGAAAGGACGATTTTAGCGCGTCCGATTCTTTTCTTTTCGTTTTTTTGCCCAAACAACGACCCAGCGGGGTGGGGGGCCCCCGGGGAGGCTTGCCCATGCGAAGAAACGCCCCGTGCGCACCACCGTTGGGCGGTTGGAAGCCGCACACGGTCGCGGGGGTGGAGAGCGGAAACGGGCAGCCGGGGGAGGGTGGGGGCGGTTGGATGGGACTTGGGTGTACGGGGGGCAGGGGAGTTGAGGGGGCAAGGGGAGGGGCAGCAACGGGCAGGGGCTGGGCCAACTGAGGGCACGGAAAAGGGGCGGGCAGAGGGTGAGCAGAGGGGCGAGCGATGCAAGGGTGGCACCATAGGGGGGAAACCAGTTGCACGGAGGTGGGAGGTGAGGGGCGTGCGAGGGGGTGGGAAAGGGGCAGGGAGGGGCAGAATGGGAGGATGTAGGTGGGGGGGGGTGGGGGAGGGGAGTGTGCGTGTGTGTGTGCGTTGTGAGAAAGAGAGAGAGAGAGAGAGAGAGAGAGAGGGAGGGGGGGATTGAAGGGTGGGAGGGGGGCTGGTCGTGGGGATGGGCTGATGGTGGTAAGAGGGCAGCAGGGATGGGGAGAAGGGAGCGTAACGAGGGGAGAGCAAAGGGCAGGGGGGGAGGAAGGGAGGGGCAGGGAGGGAAGAGGCTGAACGTACAAAGGGGGGAAACGAGGGGCATGGATGATAGGAAACGAGGGCAGGGGTGTGGGAAATCAAGGGCAGGGAGGAGAGAAGCAATGGGTGAGGGGGAAAACAAGGGAGGGGCAGACGGGGGGCAGGGAGGGAAGAAACGTGGGGCAGGGAGGGGAGAAGCCAAAGACAGGGGCATGGGCAGGCGGGGGCAGGGAGGGAGCAAAGGAGAGGCACGGAGAAAGAAAGGGAGGCGCGGGGAGGGGAGAAACCGGGCGTGGGGGGGGGGGGGGGCGGAAAATGAGGGGCAGGGCGGGGAGGAGGGAGGGGCAGGGAGGGGAGAAGCTGAGCACACGGAGGGGGGAAAGGTGAGGCAGGGAGGTAGGAAGCCAAGGACAAGGGGGGGGGGAGAGTGGGGGGGGCAGGGGAGAGGGGGGAGGTGGGGAGCGGGGAAAGGCGGCGAGGGGCAGGGAGGGGAGAAACCAAGCATAGGGGGGCGAGATACGAGGGGCAGGGTGCGGATTGAGGAGGGGCAGGGAGTGGAGTGGGTCGGCGAGGGGAAGGAAGAGGCGTGCAGCAGAGGAGGGGAGGGGGGAGGAGAAGGTAAAGGAGGGGAGCGCACGGGCGGGGAGGAGCGAATGGCGGGCCGGTGGGAAACGGCGAGGGGGGGCAGGGAGGGTCAAAAGAGGCGGCAAGGGAGCGGGCACGCGGAGGGTAGGGGCGGGGGGAGCGGATGGCATGAGGGGGCAGGGGGTGTGACTATGAAGGGGGGGACCCCGGGCAAGGGGTGTGTAGCGGTCGGGGCACGAGGTTGACGTGGTACGATCATACCTCGGCTACTACGCCGGATCCCATCAGAACTCCGAAGCTAAGCGCCGGTGGGCGAGAGCAGTACTGGGCTGGGTGACCTCCGGGAAGTCCTCGTGTTGTAACATTTATGCCCCTTGCTCGGCACGTGCCGGGGGAGGGGCAAGCGGGAAAAAGAAAGGACGATTTTAGCGCGTCCGATTCTTTCTTTTCGTTTTTTGCCCAAACAACGACCAGCGGGGTGGGGGGCCCCCGGGGAGGCTGCCCATGCGAAGAAACGCCCCGTGCGCACCACGTTGGGCGGTTGGAAGCCGCACACGGTCGCGGGGGTGGAGAGCGGAAACGGGCAGCCGGGGGAGGTGTGGGGGCGGTTGGATGGGACTTGGGGTGTACGGGGGGCAGGGGAGTTGAGGGGGCAAGGGGAGGGGCAGCAACGGGCAGGGGCTGGGCCAACTGAGGGCACGGAAAAGGGGCGGGAGAGGGTGAGCAGAGGGGCGAGCGATGCAAGGGTGGCACCATAGGGGGGAAACCAGTTGCACGGAGGTGGGAGGTGAGGGGCGTGCGAGGGGGTGGGAAAGGGGCAGGGAGGGGCAGAATGGGAGGATGTAGGTGGGGGGGGGTGGGGGAGGGGAGTGTGTGCGTGTGTGTGTGCGTGTGAGAAAGAGAGAGAGAGAGAGAGAGAGAGAGGGAGGGGGGGATTGAAGGGTGGGAGGGGGGCTGGTCGTGGGGAGGGCTGCTGATGGTGTAAGAGGGCAGCAGGGATGGGGGAGAAGGGAGCGTAACGAGGGGAGAGCAAAGGGCAGGGGGGGAGGAAGGGAGGGGCAGGGAGGAAGAGGCTGAACGTACAAAAGGGGGGAAACGAGGGGCATGGATGATAGGAACGAGGGCAGGGGTGTGGGAAATCAAGGGCAGGGAGGAGAGAAAGCAATGGGTGAGGGGAAAACAGGGAGGGGCAGGAGACGGGGGGCAGGGAGGGAAGAAACGTGGGGCAGGGAGGGGAGAAAGCCAAAGACAGGGGCATGGGCAGGCGGGGGCAGGGAGGGAGCAAAGGAGAGGCACGGAGAAAGAAAGG
>CANXME010001221.1:0-45903 GCA_948144175.1 Closterium sp. NIES-65 | reverse complement strand
TCTCTCTCGCATTCTCACCGCGTTCTCTCTCTCTCACGCGCTCTCTCACGCGCTCTCTCACGCGCTCTCTCACGCGCTCTCTCACGCGCTCTCTCACGCGCTCTCTCACGCGCTCTCTCACGCACTCCTCATGTGCCATCTCTCACGGCTCTCACGCACGCGCTCTCTTGCGCTCGCTCACGCGTTCTCTAACGCGCTCTCTCACGCGCTCTCTCACGCGCACCCTCACGCGCTCTGTCATGCGCTCCCTCACGCGCTCTCTCACGCGCTCTCTCACGCGCTCTCTTACGCGCTCTCTCACACGCTCTCATATGCGCACACACGCTCTCCCTTGCGCTCCATCTCTTTCTTCTTCAAATGAAAGTGGAGATCAATCGACGCATTGGAGAGAAAAAAAAAATCAAAACAAAACAAAACAAAACAGGACGGAAATTTCAGAAGGGGGAAGGGAGGACGGAAGGACCAGGAACGCACCTGATAACCACGGTGCCTGATAAAACAATCCGCGCTCGCGTACCAACCCGCGCTTGCGCTCGTGCACCTGTCGCCGGACGGCGGAGAGGGAAGGAGAGGCGACGGCGAGGAGTAGGGAGAGGCGACCGCGGGGAGGAGCGAGAGGCAACGGCGGGGAGGAGGGAGAGGCGACCGGGGGGAGGAGGGAAAGGACGGGAGGGAGAGGGGCGACGGCGGGAGGAAGAGAGCGACGGCCGGGAAGGAGGAGATGCGACGGCGGGGAGGAGGAGAGGCGACGGCGGGGAGGAGGAGAGGCGACGGCGGGGAGGAGGGAGGCGACGGCGGGGAGGAGGGAGAGGCGACGGCGGAGGGAGATGCGACGGTGGGGAGGAGGATAGGCGACGGCGGGGAGAAGGGAGGCGACGGCGAGGAGGAGGGAGGCGACGGCCGGGAGGTAAGGGAGAGGAGATGGCGGGGTGGATGGGACGGAGTGATTGTGAGGTGGGTTGGAGAGGTGTTAGCGGGTAGTGAGGGAGAGGATACGGCTGGATGGAGCGAGAGCGACGGCTAGGTGGGAGAAGAACTGGCGAGAAGGGGTGAGGGGGAGGGGAGGAAAAGGAGTAGGAGCAGAGCAGGTTCTTGTCGAGAAGATTCAAGAACAAGAACCAAGAAAAGACAGCGCCGCATTCAAGCTGTGAAAGAGACGGATGCCAGCGCAGAACGAGAAAATTTGTGCCAGAAGAGCGAGAAAATTTAGGGCGTGTTACATTTTTCATTTTTTTTGTCCTGACGTCCAACCGTCCGGACGATTGTGTGATTACTGAACTCGTTAAATCTCGGCATTGAGTTCGTCAGGGTCTAAACGACGTCGCATTCTTCGTATTGCCTCCTTACGACATTGAATTGGTCGCAACACGACCGTACGACGTCGCAATTTTCGCACGTGTCCAGACAGCTGTCCGGACTTTCAGCGACTTCGAAAAATGTCGCACGCCCTTATGCCAGCACAGGAGGAGGGCATTCAGCGATGCCAAATGCCCAACCCGCTATAATAACCTGAAAGAACAATGGAGTTAAGCTGTTGGTGAAAACAATTCATGTTTATAAAAATCACAAAAAGAGCATACATGTCCACGTTGTTCCACAATTAATTGACAACTTTGAGGGAAGCAACATCTATAGAACATTTCGCTTCATAATAGGGAACTATTGAGCCTGACCTGTTTTAAGTAAAAATGAAGAACTTAATTAATTGCTTCTATAAGCAAAATATAATTATAATGTATGTACTCTATCTTAATGTTTCTAACATAATGTTTCTAATACAAGAGATACAACTCTACGCAACCCTTCCGACGTAAACGTCGAGTCTTGTTTCTACATTGTCAAAGACAGATATGTCATTATCTATCGACTTCTGTGGTACCGCATCAACTCCGCCGCTAACAGCGCGGAAGCCGGCGGGGTATTACCCTCGGAGCAGACTCAACTGATATTACATACTTTGAGGCTGCGCGTGGCAGCACCCCTAGTCCCAGCAGCTCCAGTACCGCCAGTATGAGCACCTCCATGACCAGTGGCTCAAGCACCTCCAGCGCCGACCCCAGGGTCAGCAGCAACACCAACTCCTGTAGGCTCAGCACCCTCAGCTCCAGCTCCAGTAGCACCACGGAGGCTGCGACCGTACCGAGAGTACCACTCACGTTGCTGCTGGGAAGAGAGAGCGCCCCCAAGCACAGCACCCCCAGGCTCAAGACCTCTAGACCCAGCACCCCCAGGCTCAGCACCTGCAGTCTCTGCACCCCCAGGCTCAGCACCCCCGGTCTGCGCACCCCCAGGCTCAGCACCCCTAGTCGCAGTACCTCCAGACCCAGCACCACGAGGCTCAGCACGCTCAGTACCTTGCGCAAGACCAGAGTCGTCAGACACCTGGACAGGCTCGATCGGGTCTACCTGGGAAACAACTGAGGGAGCAGGACCTTGGGGAGGCAAGGGGTCTACCAAGGCAGCACCTGGCGTGAGGAAGAGCGGCGGAGGGGGGAGCGGGGCAATGCAATAGGGGAAGAGACGATAGAAGGGGACTGACTCGTCAAACGTGACGTCCTGGGAGGACAGAACACGGCGCGAGGTGGGGTGGTAAAACTGCCAACCACGCGCGTCAGGGGGGAAGACGTAGGGAACAGCACGGGGGGACAGCTTGTCCGCAGACAAGTCGCGGACAAAAGCTCGAGATCCCTAGACACGAAACGCAGACGCATCGCCAACCTTCCCCGTCCACCGCAGAGCAGGGGAGGTCTCCGGCAAGGAGACACGCGGCTGAAGGTTGATCTAATGCGCCGCGTACTGAACCGCGAACAGCCACAGAAAATGGGGAGCAGCCGCATGGATCATGGACGTACGAGCGACGTCCATGACCATGCCAATGTGGCGCTCAGCAATCCCATTTTGCTATGGAGAGGCTGGAAGCGTGAACGTCTGGCGGGTGACCTGTGCACGACAGAAGGCTCGCAGAAGGTCAGAGGAAAACTCACCGCCTCTATCGGAGTGCAGACGCAGAACAGGAAAGTCCGAGCCGAAACTCTCTCTAAGCTGGAGACGAGCTGCAAGGATCCAGTCGATCAACACCTCAGTGACTTCACCCTTGCTGCGCAAGGGGAAGACCATGGTGTAACGCGAGTAGTCGTCAACCACCAACAGGAGGTAACGCTCGTGATCCTGTCCACGGACGCGGGGCGGGGCCCCACACGTCCATGTGAAGCGTCTCGAGTGGAGCCTCTGTCAGAGGAAACTCGGAGGAGCGAGGAGCGGCGTGCTGCCGTCCCTCGACGCAGGGAACGCAGGTGGGGGCAGGCCCTGGAGGAAGAGGAGGGAGGGACCGAGGGAGACAAGAGACAAGGAAACGAGAGGCCATGCCTCGGAGACGAGGCAGGGAGGGGTGACCAAGGCGGTGGTGCTAGAGGAGAGTCTCGTGAGACAGGAGACGACACGAACAGGGGGCAGACTCAGGACCAGACCTGGACGCTGCAGCAAACACCTGACCCGACGCAGCTACCTGAGCATACGCAGCAACCAGAGGAGACTCAGTAGTCAATGTGTACAAGCTCGACCCCGGCTGACGGGTAAACGTGGCCAAGTGTCGGCCCGTCCGAGCACACGTACAGTGGGTCACTCGCTGACTCGAAGGAATGAACTGGTCAACCCCTCCATCCTGTAGGTCGGCACCACTCACGAAGTTCGTAGAGAACGAGGGGAGGTAAAGACATGACAGTGTGCCAGAAGGGGCCGCCGGACACGGTAAGACAGTGGAGAAGTGGGCAATGATAGGACCCCCAGAGGGGTCTGCCAAGGAGACTGCAACCGGCTGACTAAGCGGCGTGAGTGTGGTGCGGTCTCGAAAGAAGGAGTAGGAAGCACCCGAGTGAAGGGTGAAGGTGTGCAAAACCTGAGCCGACGTGGTGCCTGAGAGAGCAGACACACTAGCACCTGGGGCAGCAGACTCACCAGTACCTGGAGCAGCAGACGCAATGGCTCCTAGAGCAGATGCCTCACCAGCACCTAGAGCAGCAGCCTCAATGCCCGGGTTAGGCGGAACACACAGGGAATAGTCACCCTCATCAATAGTAGGCAATGCATATATGGCAGTGAGGATAGCATCACAGTCAAGAGTATAGATATCCACCCTCTGCCCAAGCAGCTGCACCCAGTCGGGGAGCTCAGCCGCGTCGCCAAACTCCGTACGCGAGGCGTTGCTCAGACGGGCAAAATAACGGGACTCTGTGTGACCGAACGTCCCGCAAGGCTGACCAGTCCGAGCACCAGTGCGAATGACGTACGGACAGCGAGCAGTACCCCGTGACCCTCCACGCTGAGCGTACCACTCACGAAGCTGCTGGGGCGAAAGGACCGCGCGCGGACGACGCTGCAACTGCACCTGGCCACTACAAGCAGCTCCCGAACTACTCACTCTAGGACGACTCCCACCACGGCCACCCCGACAACCCCAAGTAGCGTACCACTCACGAAGCTGATGGGGCGTGAGGGACTCACGGGGACGTCGCTGGAGCTGCTTCTGGTCACCGTCAGGAGAAGCAGTAGCAGTAGTGGCAGCGCGGTCACCCCTACAACCCCAACTAGCGTACCACTCACGAAGCTGATGGGGGGTGAGGGACTCACGCGGACGGCGCTGGAACTGCATCTCTGGCCACGCCAGGAGCTAGTAGTAGTAGTAGTAGAAAGAGCAGTAGCAGCAAGAGCAGCAGTAACAGCAATAACAACGCTCACCATGGCAAGAAGGGCAGAGGTGGACGATAGCGGCAATGGCGGAGGCCGCTACCACCGCAGGGCGAGGGCTCCGGGGCTGCTGGTCCAGGGGCCAGGGGCGGCTGCTCCAGGGGCCAGGGGGGCCGAGGCGGGCAGGGGCAGCGGCGGCGGCGGCTGCTATTGTCGGTGGCGGCGGCCGCTGCTTTCGGGCGGTTGACACGGGCAGCGACGGCGGCGGCTGCTATTGTCGGCGGCGGCGGCTGCTGTTGTCGGCGGCGGCAGCTGCTGTTGTCGGCGGCTGACACGGCAGCGGGCGGCGGCGGCTGCTATTGTCGGCGGCGGCGGCTGCTGCTGTCGGCGGCGGCGGCTGCTTGCTGTCGGCGGCTAACACGGTTAGCCGCGGCGGCGGCTGCTGTTGTCGGCGGCGGCGGCGGCTGCTGTTTGTCGCCGGCAGCGGCTGCTGCTGTCGGCGGCTGACACGGCAGCGATGGCGGCGGCCTGGTGTTGTCGGTGGCGGCGGCGGCGGCCCTGCAGGGCCTTGAAGGGGCCACGATGTCAGAATGAGAAACAGGAATGTATGTGACTAGCAGGAAACAACAGTACAAATATGAAACCCTAAACTGGTGTACCCCCTATGGTTGTGACCCACTACAGCCTAGAACCACACAAACATATAATGTTTGACACACCCCCATAGGCAAAGTGGGGGAGACCTAGCGGTCACAAGACCAGTTCACATGCAGTTTTATAACAGAGCAAGAGGTACAATGATCACAACCTAGCAAGGGCAAACATGCAGGTATATATATAATGATCCCAGTACAGGCAAGGTCGAGAAGTAAGCAAGTGAGGAACAGTCGGCACAAGGCCTAGAAGAGTGCAAAAACGCTGATGGTCAACAGGCGGAAGCGCCTTGGTGAACACATCAGCAGTGTTGGCCTCAGTGGCCACGTAACGCAGAAGAAGCTGACCACGATGCTGTAGCTCTCGAGCTAGAAAGTAACGCAGAGCAATGTGCTTCGTCCTGTGCTCCAGTCTGTCCTCAAGAACGTCCGTGCCTAGGGGTCACAAGACCAGTCAAGGCAAAGCAAGGCAACCAAACTCCTCCTGTCTGTCCTCAAGAACGTCCGTGCCAAGAGCAAACTCACCCCCGACGGACGGAGGACAGACAGACTCAGACTTCAGCAACAAGACTCGCAGCGTAGTCTAGACGACACGCAGCTGCAAAGTCGACAAGCCCAGTGACTAAGGCAGACGCAGCAGCGGACTCAAAGGAAGGGTCAGTGACAACTGTAGCCAGGAGACGTGTGACAGTAGGACTGGTAGCGCGAAGGGTGTCTGACTCCGGGTCAGCAAGAGCAGGAAGAGAGGACGCAGGGAGGCGACGGGAGAGAGCGACACGCTGTGGAGCAGTGGACTGACGAAGCGCCATCTGGTGAGTGCCTGGGACAGCAGGAGGACGCTGACGCTGGACACGACTACCAGTGGTAGCAGCACGAACAGGCGACGCTCGACGAGACCCAGGTGACACAGGACGTGACGCAGGCTCACGTCTCTCAGCAAGACCTCCAGTCGGACCAGTGTAAGGAGTAGGCACAGGGAGTGGGGAGGCAGGCGGTAACTGTGGCTGTGACTGGACAGACGGCGGACACTCTAAGGCGAGAGGAGGACAAGGAGGAGGAGTCTGACCAAGAACCTGCTGAAGGAGCAGAACGAAGTACGGCCCGTGGCCGGTGCAGCAACTCCCGAACCAGCAGAGACACCAGCGGCAGGGTCCTCAGCACCAGCAGAAGCTCCACCCTCCGGGTCCCCCACTCCAGCGGCAGCAGCAGCACCTCCAGCAGCACCAGCAGCACCTCCAGCAGCAGCAGCACCTCCAGCAGCAGGGTCCGCAGCACCCACAGCAGCTCCAACGCCCGGGTCCTCTGTACGAGCAGCACCTCTAGCAGCACCGCCAGCAGCAGCAGCACCTCCAGCACCAGGGTCCGCAGCACCCGCAGCAGCGTCAACTCCGGGGACCCCAGCACCAGCAGCTCCACTCCGGAGACTGATGTGCCGAGCGTACCACTCTCGAAGCTGTGGGGAAGAGGGCGGCTCCCGCCGTGGTGGGGAAACACGAGTACCAACTCCAGTAGCACCACGAGCCCGAGACGTACCCTGCCGGAGGCTGCAGTACCGTGAGTACCACTCACGTAGCTGCTGCGAAGAGGGAGGTCCTCCAGGCGTCTCACAGTCAACTGCAACACCACCAGGCTCAGCACCCCCAGACTCAGCAACGCCTGGCTCAGTACCCCCAGACCCAGCACCCCCAGGCTCAGCACCCCCAGTCTCAGCACCCCCAGACTCAGCACCCCCAGACTCAGCACCCCCAGGCTCCACCCGCTCAGGCTCCGCACGCTCAGGCTCCGCACGCTCAGGCTCAGCACCTCTAGCAGGACGCGAGTCGACAACTACCTCGGCAGGCTCAACCGGGTCTACCTGAGAGACACCTGAGGGAGCGGCACCCTGAGGGGGAAGGGGGTCTACCACTGCAGCACCTGGCGTGAGGAAGAGAGGCGGGGGAGGGAGCGGGGCAGTGCGGTATGGGAAGAGGCGGTAGAAGGGCACGGACTCGTCAAAAGTAACGTCCTGAGAGGGGAAGACGCGGTGCGAGGCGGGGGTGGTAAAACTGCCAGCCAGACGCATCCGGGACAAAAGCCAAGAAAGACACAGGGAGCAGTGCGGGAGGAGAGCTTGTCCGCAGACGTGTTGCGAACAAAAGCTCGGGATCCCCAGACACGGAAGCGTGACGCATCGCCAACCTCCCCCGTCCACAGCAGTGTGGGCGAGGTCTCCGGAGCGGAGACACGGGGCCAGAGGTTGAGCTGATGCGCAGCGTACCGGACCGCAAACGGCCACAGAAAGTGGGGGGCAGCCGCGTGGACTAAGGAGGTACGAGCGACCTCCATGACCAAGCCAATGCGGCGCTCAGCAACCCCATTATGCTGTGGAGAGGCCGGAAGCATGAACGACTGGCGAATGCCGTGCTCGGCACAGTAGGCTGCCAAGAGGTCGGAGGAGAACTCGCCACCTCTGTCAGAGTGCAAGCGCAGGACAGGAAACTCCGAGCGAAAACGCTCTCGCAGCTGAAGACGTGCTCTGCTGATCCAAGGGATCAGGACATCAGGGACTTCACCCTTGGTGCGCAAGGGGAAGACCGTGGTGTAGCGCGAGTAGTCGTCAACGACGATCAAGAAGTACCTCTCCTGGCCCTGACCACGGACGCGGGCTGGGCCCCACACGTCCATGTGGAGCGTCTGCAAAGGAGCTGTCGTCGGGGGGGAACGAGGACGAGTGAGGGGCAGCGCGCTGCCGCCCCTCGACATAGGGAAGACAAGCAGGAGCAAGGGAGGGTGGGAGGGGAGGGAGTACCCGAGGAAGACCAGAGACAAGGTACCGGGAGTGCATGCCCCGAAGGCGCTGCACTGACGGGTGACCAAGTTGGTGGTGCCAGAGGACAGTCTTGTGCGCTAGAGAGCGACACGAGCAGGGGGCAGACAGCTGACCTGACGCAGACGCAGACGCAGACGCCGCTACCTGAGGGGACTCAGTGGTCAGTGTGTACAGGTCCGACCCCGGCTGCCGAGTGAAGGTAGCCAGGTGACGGCCCGTCCGAGCACACGTGCAGTGTGTCACGCGGTCGTAGGCAGGGGTGAACTGGTGAACACCCCCATCCTGAAGCGCACAACCTGCCACCAAGTTTGTAGAGAACGAGGGGAGGTGGAGACCTGACAGTGTGCCCGACGGGACAGCAGGACAAGGAAGGACAGTGGAGGAGGTCGCAATGACCGGACCCCCAGAGGGGTCAGCGAGCGAGACAGCGACTGGTCGAGCAAGGGGCTCAAGAGCAGTGCGGTCACGAAAGAAACAGCGCGAAGTGCCTGAGTCTAGAGTGAAGGTGTGCAGTGCCTCAGTGGACTCAGTAGTACCTGGGGTGGCGGACACACAAGCACCTAGAGCAGTAGCCGCACTAGCACCTGGGGCAGCAGACACGCAAGCACCTAGGGCGGCAGCCTCACTCGTGCGGATGCCTGGGTCAGGCGGAACACACAGGTACTGGTCCTCCTCTCCACTTATAGTCATGCATACATGGCTTTGAGAATAACATCAAAATCAAGAGCATAGATATCGATATCCTTCTTGAGGAGATCAGCCCACTGAGGGAGCTCAGGAGCGTCAGGAAACTGAGCACGCCACGCGTCATCTAGGCGAGAGAAGCAGCGCTGCGCAGTGTGCGCCCTCCCGCACGTCTGTCCCTTGCGGCGACCAGTGCGGATGACGTACGTGCAGCTAAGGCTACCCCCCCCACCCCCGTGCTGTAAGTACCACTCACGAAGCTCCTGGGAGGACTGAGGGTGCTGCGCGTTCTGGCCAGTGCCAGAGCCTCCACGACCACCACCGCCGCCTCCACCACGACCACCACCGCCCCTGCCGCCTCCACGTCCACTGCCGCCACCACCACCGCCCCCACCCCGGCCACCGCCGCCGCCGCTGCCTCCACCACTCCCACCGCTGCCACTAGCCCCTCCAGCCCCGCCACCACCCCCACCGCCGCCACCACCCCCACCACCGCCTCCCCCGCCGTCACCCCCACCGCCCTTGCCTCCCCTGCCCTTACCGCTGCGACGCCCGCTGGGAGCGGACGCAGAGCCGACCTGCTCAGCACCAAGGAGGTCGACAGCAGCAGCAGAGGCGACAGAGGGGAGCAGGGGGGAGGGGGAACACCCCTCGAAGAAAGGGGTGCGGGGGTCGCCACGAGAGGCACCTACAGCTACAATACTCTTCTCAGCTGCAAGTAGTTCCTTCTCTAGGGCGGTAATGGTGAGCTCAGTGGGGCAGCGAGCTAGGAAGTGGTCCCTGACTGTACGCAGAGTGTCAGGGAGGCGGGTGACTAGGTGGTAGAGAGTGAGCCAGAGCGGGGGAGGGTTGGAGGCAAGAAACTCAGCGGGCATGGCTGCACGGAAGCGGGCATCACTAGTGCGGAGGTGAGTGATGAGGTCAGCGACTGTCTGGAAGGCGGACAGGTCGGGGAACAGGTAGGGAAGCGAGAGGCGGCCTAGTGCAGCTGAGGCCGGGGAGGAGTAGCGCGCAGCTACAGCAGTGTACAGGGCCTGCGCAGTCTGATGCTGGCCAAAGTGCTCGCGCTCGTCGACTGGCAGGGAGTTGCGAATAGCAAAGCGGGCGTGGGCATCGCGAGTCTGCCACTGTGAGCGAGCAGTAGCAGTAGCAGTAGTAGCAGGAGGAGGGACTGTGCCTAGTGCGTGATCGTACAGCGAGATATCCTCTCTGGCAGTGAGCTGGAGGAACAGGTGCAGATCATCGAGCCATGTCTCAAACTTAATCGGGCGGCCCTCAGCATCGAACGAGAGAACTGGAGGGCTAGCCATAGCTGAAGTAGCAGTAGCAGAAGTAGCAGTAGCAGTAGCAGTAGCAGCAGCAGCAGCGGTAGTAGTAGCAGTAGCAGTAGCAGTAGTGGTGCTGCTGCTCAGGTAAGGAGGGCGCGGCTCGGCTAGGACGGCGCGGCTCGGCTAGGGCGGCGCGGCTCGGCTAGGGCGGCGCGGCTCGGCTGGGGCGGCGCGGCTCGGCTGGGTCGCGCGGTTCGGCTCGGGTCGCGCGGTGCAGCTGGGGTCGCGCTGTGCGGCTCGGCCGTAGAGGGGCGAGCGCGGGAGGGGCCGTTCGGGGGCCGGTCGGGGCTAGCGCGGGGCCATTTGGGGGCCGTAGGAGGCTAGCGCGGGGCCTTAAGGGGCCGTGGGAGGCTAGCGCGGGGCCTGAAGGGGCCGTGGGAGGCTAGCGCGGGGCCTTACGGGGTCGTGGGAGGTTAGCGCGGGGGCCGCACGGGGCCGTTCGAGGCTAGCGCGGGGCCAATCGGGGCCGTAGGAGGCTAGCGCGGGGCCGTAGGTGGGCCGTGGGAGGCTAGCGCGGGGCTACACGGGGCCGTTAGGGGCTAGCGCGGGGCCATAGGGGGCCGTGAGAGGCTAGCGCGGGGCCGACGCGGGGCCTTAAGGGGCTAGCGCGGGGTCTTAAGACGGGGCCGTGAGAGGCCGTAAGGGGCGACGCGAGGGGCCGTGAGGGGCCTGAAGGGGCGACGCTAGGAACGAGGCGCACGAGGGTGCTAGGAAAAGGCGGCGCACGAGGGCGCGGCTAGCGGAAACGGTGGGCCCTAACGTTCCGGTCCTAGGTGGAACCTAGGCTCGTAATACCATGTCAGAATGAGAAACAGGAATGTATGTGACTAGCAGGAACAACAGTACAAATATGAAACCCTAAACTGGTGTACCCCCTATGGTGTGACCCACTACAGCCTAGAACCACACAAACATATAATGTTTGACACGCGAAGGGGCTGCTAAGGGAGGCGAAGGGGCCGATAAGGGGCCGCGAGGGGCCACAACGGGGCTGCGAGGGGCCGCAAGGGGCCGCGAGGGGCCGCGAGGGTGCCGCGAGGGAGCGGCGAAGGGGCCACGAGGGGCCGTGAGAGGGGCCGGTACGGGGCCGTAAGAGGGCGCGACGGGCCGCTAAGGGCAGGAGACGCGACGGGAGGGCAGGCACACGGGGCGCGACTCGGGCAGGGGCGAAGCACGCTCCGCGCAGGAAAAAAAAAAAGATTTTCGGTGGGCCCTAGGAAACGTTCCCACTAGGGAACCTGCTCTATACCATGTGAAAGAAAGAGGAATGAATGCACTAGGAAACAGGTGGGTACAAGTAGGAAAAACCTAAAAGTGTTGTACCCCATATTATCTACCCCACTACAGCCTACACAGACTATGGCATATAAGTTTCACAAAAAAGACATCCAAACGTTGGCGTAGTGACATGTTGCGCACAGGTCTATCCTCGCACAGATTCGGGCCAGCAAACGCACAAACATACGCCATGAGCTGCGTAGTTGTGCTAACGAGATGAAATCACTTCATATTGCTAGGTAATAGGATGTAGTAGAGAACTGTGTGAAGAAATAGTGGTAAAAAAAGCATCCAGACGTTGGCGTAGTGACATGTTGCGCACAGGCCTATCCTCGCACAGATTCAGGCCAACAAACGCACAAACATGCGCCACGAGCTGCGTGGTTGTGCTAACGAGATGAAATGAGTTCCTATGGCTAGGTAATAGGATGTATTAAAGAACTGTGTGAAGAAATAGTGGTAAGTAAGGCATCTAAATGTCAGAATTTATATATGTAACTGCCTGTAGCTGTAGTTTAGTGTAGTTATTATAAACTGTTGGTGGTGCACCTTCTTTGCATGCTCTGTTTACTATATGTACCCTAGCACTATAGTGAACATTCACCTTTCCCAACTTTCTCGACACTCTCCCTTGGCACAAACCACTCGATATCCTAGGCCTAGGCTACTAAGCCTAGGCCTACTTAACTCTCAATTACTCTTAGAGCTCGTTATTTAACATGGCATTAGAGCGTGTTTCGTCCTGGCCTGTGGGCCCGCCTTATGCTTCCGCTGCTGTTTTTCCGGTCGCGCGCCTAGGGCGCGTGGCGATTTTCGTCTTGTCCCGCCCCCGGGTGGCGAGTGACACCTTCTCTGCCCGTCGCGCGCCCCGTGGCACGCGACGGTGCCCTAAACTTGCCCGTCGTGCGCCCCGTGGCACGCGACGGTGCCCTGCTCGTCGTGCGCTCCGAGGCACACGACGGTGCCCTAAACTTGAACTTGCCCGTCGTGCGCCCCGTGGCAAACGACGGTGCCCTGCTCGTCGTGCGCCCCGTGGCATGCGCGACGGTGC
The DNA here is from genome assembly GCA_948144175.1 of Closterium sp. NIES-65. NCBI lineage: Eukaryota > Viridiplantae > Streptophyta > Zygnematophyceae > Desmidiales > Closteriaceae > Closterium > Closterium sp. NIES-65. Next base: position 33,417 of record CANXME010001221.1, on the reverse strand, counting down.
CCTTGAGCCGCCGCGGAACCGCCCCTGGCGCCTGCGACGGTGTCTTGAACCGCCAAGTACCTGCCCCTGGCGCACTCGGCGGTGCCTCTGATTCACCCCGCGCCTGCACTCCCTGCAGCCGCCCCTGATCTACCTGCGCCGACACTATGTAGCCGCTCTGCGGCTTTCTTCCCGCCCATCCCCTCCTCCTTCGTCTCCCTGCAGCCGTGGGGGGGAGGGTATGGGGGTGGCGGGTGTTGGAGTGTTGGGTAGTGTGCTTCCCTTCCCCTCCTCCTCCTTTCGTTCCCACTGCTGCAGCTGCCGCTGGGGGGGAGGGTGTGAGGGTGTGGGGGAGCTGGGGGAGTGGCACTGGGGTGGCGGGTGTGAGACCATCCAGCAGCCGTCCCTCCACCTCTCCTCTCTTCCCCCCTCTGCTGCTCCTGCAGCAGTGTGGGGGGGAGGGGGAGGGGGAGGGGGAGGGTGAGGAGATGGAGGGGGTGACCAGCCAGAGCCAGCCCGCCTCCTCACTCTCCCTGCTGCCCCTCCTGTGGTTGGGGGGGAGAGGGTAAGGGGGTGGCAGGAATTGCTTGCTGTACCTTTGCTGCTGTACCAACTCTGTTACCGTACCTGCTGTTGCTGTTGCTTGTGTACCCCTGCAGGTTGTGTTCTGCACAAACTCCTACTGCAGGCAGTTATGGGGGAGTGTCAGAATTTATATATGTAACTGCCTGTAGCTGTAGTTTAGTGTAGTTATTATAAACTGTTGGTGGTGCACCTTCTTTGCATGCTCTGTTTACTATATGTACCATAGCACTATAGTGAACATTCACCTTTCCCAACTTTCTCGACACTCTCCCTTGGCACAAACCACTCGATACCCCCTAGGCCTAGGCTAAGCCTAGGCCTACTTAACTCTCAATTACTCTTAGAGCTCGTTCTTTGACACTAAATGTTGGCGCAGTGACATGTTGCGCACAGGCCTCTCCTCGCACAGATTCAGGTCAGCAAACGCACAAACATGCACCACGAGCTGCGTAGTTGTGCTAACGAGATGAAATCAGTTCCTATGGCTAGGTAATAGAATTTAGTAGAGAACTGTGTGAAGAAATAGTGGTAAAAAAAGCATCCAGACGTTGGCGCAGTGACATGTTGCGCCCAGGCCTATCCTCACACAGATTCAGGCCAGCAAACCCACAAATATGCGCCACGAGCTGCGTAATTGTGCTAACGAGATGAAATCAGTTCCTATGGCTAGGTAATAGGATGTAGTAGAGAACTGTGTGAAGAAATAGTGGTAAAAAGGGCATCCAAATGTTGGCGTAGTGACATGTTGGGCACAGGTCTATCCTCGCACAGATTCGGGCCAGCACACGCACAAACATACGCCACGAGCTGCGTAGATGTGCTAACGAGATGAAATCACTTCATATAGCTGGGTAATAGGATGTAGCAGAGAACTGTGTGAAGAAATAGTGTTAAAAAAAGCATCCAGATGTTGGCGCATGTAAGATGATTATATTACAGATGCATATATTTAGGCTGTAGTGGGGTAGCCCATAGGGGGTACAACCCAATTAGGGTTGGTACTTGTACTTGTTTCATTTCATAGTGCACTCATTTCTTGCCTCTATCTCAACATGGTATCGAGCAGGTTCCCTAGTGGGAACTGTTCCTAGGGCCCACCTACTATTCCGTCCTGCCCGGAGCGCGCTCTGCCCTAGCCCGAGTCGCGCTGGGCCTTTTTTTTCCTTTGGCGGCCCGATCGCGTCGAGCTGCCCGCGAATTTTTGACGCGCCACCTACGCGGCCTCGTCGCGCCGCCCCTAGACTGCCGCGCCGCGTCGCGCGTGCCGCCCTCCAGTCGCGCGTCTCTGACGGCCCCGCGATCGCCTGCGACGGCCCCCCCGTCCCCTCTACCGGCCCCTCCGCTGCGCTTGACGGCCCCGCCGTCCCCTCTGCCGGCCCCGCAGCTGCGCTTGACGGCCCCGCCGTCCCCTCTGCCGGCCCCGCCGCTGCACCCGACGGCCCCGCTGTCCCCTCTGCCGGCCCCGCCGCTGCTTCAGACGGCCCCGCCGCTGCACCTGACGGCCCCGCCGTCCCCTCTGACGGCCCCGCCGCTGCACCTAACGGCCCCGCCGTCCCCTCTGACGGCCCCGCCACTGCACCTACCGGCCCCGCCGCTACCCCTGACGGCCCCGCTGCTGCATCTGCAGGCCCCGCCGTCTCACCTGCCGGCCCCGCTGCTGTACCCGACGGCCCCGCCGCTTCACCTGCCGGCCTCGCCACTACCCCTAACGGCCCCGCAGCTGCATCTCCCGGCCCCGCCGCCCCAGCAACTGCGCCGCCCCAGCAGCCGAGCCGCCCCAGCAGCCGAGCCGCCCAGCAGCCGAGCCGCCCCACCAGCAGCCGAGCCGCCCCAGCAGCCGAGCCGCCCCAGCAGCCGAGCCGCCCCAGCAGCTGAGCCGCCCGAGCCGCCCGAGCCGCCGAGCCGCCCGAGCCGCCCAGCAGCCGACCCGCCGAGCCGCCCGAGCCGCCCGAGCCACCTGCACTGCCCTGTCTGGTGAGCACTGAGCTTTACTCTGCGCACTGCCCTCACCCTACTGCTGTCATGGCTACCCCCAGTGTCCTCACCTTCGACGCTGAGGGCAGAGCCATAGACTTTGACGTGTGGGTAGACGACCTGCTGCTTTTCCTACAGTGCGACAGAGCTGACGGCCTCTCTCTCTTTGATCTCACTTCTGGTGCCTCTCCCGCCCCTGCTGCTACTGAGGATGCCACTGTTCGCTCAGTGTGGGCCACACGCGATGCTGCTGCACGTCTTGCTGTGCGTCGCCACCTCCCTCCCTCTGAGCGTGCACACTTTGGGTCGTACAAGAGTGCTCAGACCTTGTACGACGCCGTTATTGCACGCTACTCCACCCCTGCCACTGCTGCACTGAGCCGCCTCATGCTACCGTACCTCTTTCCCGACCTTGCTTCTTTTGCCACAGTCGCCGACCTCATTACCCACCTGCGCACTAGTGACGCTCGCTTCCGCGCTGCGCTTCCTGCTGAGTTCTGCGCCAAGAACCCCCCCCCCCCCCCCCCAGTACTTCACTCTCTACTACATTGTCACCCGCCTCCCTGACTCCCTCCGCGGAGTCAGGGACGACTTACTCTCAGTCTGCCCCACCACTCTCACTGTTAACATCCTCGAGAAGTCCCTCCTAGCAGCCGAGAAGAGCATTCTCGCTGTAGGGGCCTCTCGTGGTGACCCGCGCACCCCCATCTTTGAGGGGTGTTCCCCCTAACCCCTCCTGCCCTCTGTCGCCTCTGCTGCTACGGCTGGCCTAGTTGGTTTTGAGTCGGTCGGTGCGGCGTCTGCCCCCAGTGGGAGACGTCGCTCTGGCAAGGGCAAAGGGGGCAGGAGCGGTGGTGGAGGCGGCGTGGGCGGTGGGAGCGGCGGTGGAGGCAGCGGAGGAGGTGGGGGTGGTAGCGGGAGTGGTGTCGGGAGTGGAGGTATCAGCGGCGGCAGTGGAGGCAGGGGTGGCAGCGGCGGTGGTGGTGGGAGTGGAGGCGGAGGCGGCGGTGGCGGCAGCGACGGTGGGAGTGGCGGTGGCAGCGGAGGTGGTGGCGGCGGCGACGGAGGAGGCGGCGGAGGAGGTCGTGGCTCGTCGCAGAGGAGTGGCTCCGGTGGCGGTCAGCGCCAACAGCAGCGGCAGCAGCGTGGTCAGGAGACCCTCTCCCCGCAGCAGCTCCGTGAGTGGTACGCTGCACGTGAGAGGGGTGGGGGTACTGGTCCGTGCACCTACGTCTTGCGCACGGGCGACCGTGCGGGTGAGCCGTGTGGTGGTCCACACCCCGCCCAGCGCTGCTTCGGCCGCCTGACTGTCGCTTGGCGCCGCCAGTTTCCTGACGCCTCTGAGATCCCTCGCTGGGACCAGCTGTCTAGGGCAGGAGTAGCTATCTTTGATCTTGACTTTGATGCTATTCTTGCTGCCATATATGCTGTGACTATTAGTGAGGAGGGTGACTGTTACCGGTGTTTCCCGCCCGACCCGGGCATTAGTACTGCGGCTCTAGGTGCTGTTGAGGCTGCTGCTCCAGGTGCTGGTGAGGCTGTCGCTCTAGGTGCCAGTGAGTCTGTGTCCTCAGGTGCTGGTGAGTCTGCTCTCTCAGGTACTGCGTCGGCTCCGCCCTCTCTCACCTTCACTCTTGACTCAGGGGCGTCTCGCTCCTTCTTTCGAGACCGCACCACACTCACGCCGCTTAGTCGGCCAGTGGCGGTCTCCCTGGCGGACCCCTCTGGGGGTCCTGTTCTGGCTCGCTACTCCACTACCCTGCCGTGCCCTGCGGTCCCGTCTGGCGCCCTGTCCGGTCTCTACCTCCCCTCGTTCTCTACGAACTTGGTGGCGGGTGCTGACCTACAGGATGCAGGGGTCGACCAGTTCACCCCTGCACGCCGACGGGACACCCACTGCACGGACGCGGACACGGGTCGACACTTGACCACGTTCACACGTGGGCCAGGGTCGAGCCTGTACACACTCACTGTTCCGTCTCCTCCTCCTGCGTCTGGTCAGGTAGCTGCGTCGGGTCAGGTGTTTGCTGCAGCGTCCAGGTCTGGTCCTGAGTCTGCCCCCTGCTCGTGTCGCCTCCTGTCCCACGAGACCCTCCTGTGGCACCACAGGATGGGTCACCCCTCCCTGCCTCGTCTCCGGGGCATGGCCTCTCGCCTTCTTGTCTCTGGCCTTCCCCGGTCCCTCCCTCCCCTTCCTCCGGGGCCTGGCCCTCCCTGTGTCCCCTGTGTCGAGGGTCGCCTGCGGGCTACCCCTCACTCCTCCCCGTTTCCTCCGACGGAGGCCCCGATGCAGACGCTTCACATGGATGTGTGGGGCCCAGCCCGCGTCCGTGGACAGGGTCACGAGCGCTACTTCCTGCTGGTGGTTGACGACTACTCGCGTTACACCACAGTCTTCCCCTTGCGCAGCAAGGGTGAGGTCACTGAGGTGTTGATCGACTGGATCCGCGCAGCTCGTCTCCAGCTCAGGCGGAGCTTCGGCTCGGACTTTCCTGTTTTGCGTCTGCACTCGGACAGAGGCGGAGAGTTCTCCTCCGGCCTTCTACGAGCCTACTGTCGGGCACGAGGCATCCGCCAGACCTTCACGCTTCCGGACTCTCCACAGCAGAATGGGATTGCTGAGCGCCGCATCGGCATTGTCATGGACGTCGCCCGTACGTCCATGGTGCATGCGGCTGCCCCCCATTTTCTGTGGCCGTTTGCGGTGAAGTACGCCGCCCATCAGATCAACCTTCAGCCCAGGGTCTCCAGACCGGAGACCTCCCCAGCTTTGCTGTGGACGGGGAAGGTTGGCGATGCGTCGGCGTTCCGTGTCTGGGGATCTCGGGCGTTTGTCCGCGACTTGTCTGCGGACAAGCTGTCCCCTCGTGCTGCTCCTTGCGTCTTCCTGGGTTTCCCCCCTGACGCACCTGGGTGGCAGTTTTACCACCCCACCTCTCGTCGTGTTCTGTCCTCCCAGGACGTCACGTTCGACGAGTCGGTTCCCTTCTACCGGCTCTTCCCCTACCGCACTCCGTCCCTCCCCCCCCCGCCCCTCTTCCTGGTCCCAGGTCCCCCCCGGTAGACCCCCTCCCCCCTCAGGGTCCTGCCCCTTCAGGTGTGTCTCAGGTAGACGCGGTCGAGCCTGTCGAGGTCACTGGTGACTCTGGTGCTGCTGCGGGTGCGGAGCCTCGGGGTGCTGAGCCTGGGGGTGCTGAGACTGGGGGTGCTGAGACTGGGGGTGCTGAGACTGGGGGTGCTGAGCCTGGGGGTGCTGAGCCTGGGGGTGCTGAGACTGGGGGTGCTGAGCCTGGGGGTGCTGAGCCTGGGGGTACTGAGCCTGGGGGTGCTGTGACTGGGGGTGCTGAGCCTGGGGGTGCTGAGCCTGGGGGTGCTGTGCCTGGGGGTGCTGAGCCTGGGGGTTCTGCGTCTGGGAGTGCTGCGCGTGCTGCTTCTGTTCCTGGTGATTCTCCAGACCGTTCTTCGCGCCGCGAGCCGCTCTCTCCTCTGGAGCTGCGTGAGTGGTTTGCCCGGCGCTGGAGGCGAGCTGCTGGAGCCGGGGGTACTGCGTGTGCTGGAGGTTCCGTTGCTGCCGAGGGAGCTGGTACCACGGGTCCCGGAGGTGGTCGTACTGAGGGTACTGGAGCTGCCGGGCCCGGGGGTGCCTCTGGAGCTGGAGCTGCTGCGGGTGCTGGCGCTGAGGCTACGACTGTCGGTCCTACTGCGGGTACTTCTGCAGCTGGTGGTGGTGCTGGAGTTGGAGCTACTACTGGTGCTGGTGCTGCCTTTGGAGGTGTTGGTCCTGTCCCTGCTGTCTCTGGCGGTGCTGCGCGGCCTTGGCCGTACTTCGTTCCGCTCCTTCAGCAGGTTCTTGGTCTCCCGCCTTCCACTGGTCCTTCTCCTCCCGTAGAGTGTCCGCAGCCTGTCCCGTCACGGTCACAGTTACAGCCCGCCTCTCCTCTGCCTTCTCCTTCTCCCTACGCTGGTCCTACTGGAGGTCTTGCTGAGCGTCGTGAGCCTGCATCCCGCCCTGTGTCGCCAGTCCGAGCTGCTCGCCCTAGTGGTCGCGGTTCGCGTCAGCGTCCTCCTCCTGTCCCTGGCACGCACCAGATGTCTCTGCGTCCGTCCACTGCTCCTCTGCGTGCCCCTTTGCCTTCTCCTCCTCAGTCTTCTCTTCCTACACTTGCCGACCCGGAGTCGGACTCTCACCGTGCTGCCAGTCCTACTGTCACGCGTCTTCTTGCTACTCTTGTCACTGACCCTTCCTTTGAGTCCGCTGCTGCGTCTGCCCTAGTTGCTGAGCTGGTCGACTTTGCTGCTGCGTGTCGTCTGGACTACGCTGCCAGTCTTGTTGCTGAGTCTGCTGAGACTGCTGAGTCTTCGTCTGCTGCGTCTGCGTCTGCCTGTCCTCCGTCCGTCGGGGGTGACTGTGCTCTTGGCACGGACGTCCTTGAGGACAGGCAGGAGGAGTTTCAGTGCTTTGCCGCCGCTTTGCCCCATCTCGTGTCCATGCTTGTTGCCCCTGAGGGAGACCCGGATGCTCTAGACATCCCGACCCCACGCTCTTACGCAGAGGCGATGGCCGGTCCCTACTCCTCTCAGTGGCAGTCAGCCATGGACGCAGAGATGGCTTCCTGGAAGTCCACAGGCACCTACGTTGACGCTGTTCCCCCTCCTGGGGCGAACATTGTCAGTGGCATGTGGATCTTCAGGGTGAAGCGGCCGCCGGGTTCTCCGCCTGTCTTCAAGGCGCGCTACGTGGCTCGTGGCTTCAGTCAGCGAGAGGGAGTTGACTTCTTTCAGACCTTCTCCCCGACCCCGAAGATGACCACTCTTCGGGTTCTACTGCACGTCGCTGCTCAGCGTGACTACGAGCTACACTCTCTTGACTTCAGCACTGCTTTCCTGCAGGGCCGCCTGCACGAGGAGATCTGGCTGTGCCGCCCTCCTGGCTTCACTGGGTCGTTCCCTCCTGGTACCCAGTGGAGCCTCCGGCGGCCAGTCTACGGTCTCCGCCAGGCGCCGCGTGAGTGGCACGACACACTGAGGACTACACTTGCGGCTCTTGGGTTTGCTCCTTCTACTGCTGACCCGTCGCTGTTTCTGCGCACCGACACCTCGCTGCCGCCGTTTTACATCCTCGTGTACGTCGACGACTTGGTCTTTGCCACTGCGGACACTGCCGCACTCGCCCACGTGAAGTCCGAGCTGCAGAAGAGACACACGTGCACAGACCTGGGTGAACTGACAAGCTATCTTGGCTTGCGGATCACCCGGGACAGAGCACGCCGCACCATTACCCTGACTCAGTCACACATGGTGCAGCAGGTCCTTCAGCGCTTCGGCTTCACGTACTCCTCGCCTCAGTCCACTCCTCTGCCTACGGGACACTCGCTCTCAGCTCTGCCTTCGGATGAGTCCGTAGAGTCGAGTGGTCTGTATCCAGAGCTTGTGGGCTGCCTCATGTACCTGATGACTTGCACTCGACCTGACCTCGCATACCCTCTCAGCATCTTAGCACGCTATGTTGCTCCCGGCCGTCACCGGAAGGAGCACATGGATGCAGCTAAGAGGGTGTTGCGCTACTTGTGCAGTACGTCGGGCATGGGGCTAGTGCTTGGAGGGCGTGAGCGGCCTGTGCTCACTGGGCACTCAGACGCTTCTTGGGCTGACGACCAGGCTACTCAGAGGTCGTCTCAGGGTTACACCTTCAGTCTTGGCTCTGGCTCTGTCTCTTGGCGCTCTACTCGCTCTTCTTCGGTTCTCAGCTCCAGCTGTGAGGCTGAGATCTACGCCACGGCCATGGCTGCCCAGGAGCTTCGCTGGCTCACCTACCTGCTGACTGACCTTGGAGAGCGGCCTCGTTCTCCTCCAGTGCTGTACGTCGACAACAAGGCAACCATTGCCTTGTGTGAGGAGCACAGACTGGAGCACAGGACGAAGCACATTGCTCTGCGCTACTTCCTTGCTCGAGAGCTGCAGCAGCGTGGTCAGCTTCGCCTGCGTTTCGTGGCCACTGAGGCCAACACTGCTGATGTGTTCACCAAGGCACTTCCGCCTCGTGACCATCAGCGCTTTTGCACTCTGCTAGGCCTTGTGCCCACTGGGCCTCACTTGCTTACCTCTTGACCTTGCTTGTACTGCTGCATATATATATCCTTGCTCTTACTTGTTTAGCACTGTTATATATATATGCTCTGCTGCATGTGAACTGGCCTTGTGGCCTTGACCTTGTGCTCGGAATTTTTGTGGTATCCTTGAGATCCACCCTGAGCTTGCTTTGCTTTGCTTTGCTTTGCTTGACTGGTCTTGTGACCCCTTGCTCTCCCCCACTTTGCCTATGGGGGTGTGTCAGATGATTATATTACTGATGCATATATTTAGGCTGTAGTGGGGTAGCCCATAGGGGGTACAACCCAATTAGGGTTGGTACTTGTACTTGTTTCATTTCATAGTGCACTCATTCCTCGCCTCTATCTCAACAGCGCAGTGACATGTTGTGCCCAGGCCTATCCTCGCACAGATTCAGGCCAGCAAACGCACAAACATGCCCCACGAGCTGCATGGTTGTGCTAACGAGATGAAATCAGTTCCTATGGCTAGGTAATAGGATGTATTAGAGAACTGTGTGAAGAAATAGTGGTAAAAAGGGCATCTAAATATTGGCGCAGTGACATGTTTGTCAGAGGTCCACTGGTGATCCCCGATCGATCCTAGGGAAGGGTTACAGGCACATTTGCCTGGGGGGTTATGGGCGCACTGACCCGCTACTGAAACAAGCCCTTTTATCCCAATGGTCTAGTGGTTGGGATTCTGAGAATGTTGCGCACAGGCCTATCCTCGCACAGATTCAGGTCAGCAAACGCACAAACATGCACCACGAGCTGCATAGTTGTGCTAACGAGATGAAATCAGTTCCTATGGCTAGGTAATAGAATTTAGTAGAAAACTGTGTGAAGAAATAGTGGTAAAAAAAGCATCCAGACGTTGGCGCAGTGACATGCTGCGCCCAGGCCTATCCTCGCACAGATTCAGGCCAGCAAACGCACAAACATGCGCCACGAGCTGCGTAGTTTGTGCTAACGAGATGAAATGAGTTCCTATGGCTAGGTGATAGGATGTTGTAGAGAACTGTGTCAAGAAATAGTGGTAAAAAAAGCATCCAAACGTTGGCGCAGTGACATGTTGCGCACAGGCCTATCCTCGCACAGATTCAGGCCAGCAAACGCACAAATATGCGCCACGAGCTGCGTAGTTGTGCTAACGAGATGAAATCAGTTCCTATGAGTAGGGAATAGGATGTAGTAGAGAACTGTGTGAAGAAATAGTGGTAAAAAAGGCATCCAAACGTTGGCGTAGTGACATGTTGCGCACAGGCCTATCCTCGCACAGATTCGGGCCAGCAAACCCACAAACATACGCCACGAGCTGCGTAGTTTTGCTAACGAGATGAAATCACTTCATATGGCTAGATTATAAGATGTAGTAGAGAACTGTGTGAAGAAATAGTGGTAAAACAAGCATCTAGACGTTGGCGCAATGACATGTTGCGCAATGGCCTATCCTCACATAGATTCAGGCCAGCAAACGCACAAACATGCGCCACGAGCTGCGTAGTTGTGCTAACGAGATGAAATCAGTTCCTATGGCTAGATAATAGGATGTAGTAGAGAAATGTGTGAAGAAATAGTGGTAAAAAGGGCATTCAGACGTTGGCGCACTGACATGTTGCGCATAACCATCTAATATAGAAATATGTTGTGTCAACCAATTGTGAAGGGAGAGCCCTGCGATACCGTAAGCCTCCGGATAGAAGCGCAGGCCTCGGATAAGCGCCGGCGCTTATAAAAGGATGAGGGCGCTTATATCCGCTCCTCGATTATAAGCGCATGCTTCGAGCCTTACGGATTATAAGCGCACCCCTACTACCCTACACATTATAAGCGCACCCCTACTACCCTACACATTATAAGCGCCACCATTTAAAAACTACATTTTTAAGTTTTACGCTGTTACAATTAGTATCCTACGTTTTCTCTTAATTGTCAGAATCCCAACCACTAGACCATTGGGATAAAAGGGCTTGTTTCAGTAGCGGGTCAGTGCGCCCATAACCCCCCAGGCAAACGCGCCTGTAACCCTCTCCAGGATCGATCGGGCATCCACAGTGCAGATCTACTGACACCCCCCCACACTGGGAGGCCCAGGACTAAGCACAGCGGCACCGGCCTACATGTGCATACACCGGGAATCGAACCCGAGACCGCTCTGATACCATGTCAGAATCCCAACCACTAGACCATTGGGATAAAAGGGCTTGTTTCAGTAGCGGGTCAGTGCGCCCATAACCCCCCAGGCAAACGCGCCTGTAACCCTCTCCAGGATCGATCGGGCATCCACAGTGCAGATCTACTGACATTAATATCTGACTACATATTCGCATTTTCTACATTTTCTATCACATTTTCACGTCCTACACATTTCTACTTTACCCACAACCTATGCATCCTCCTCAGCAGTGGCAGTGCCTTCGTCGGCGGTCTCACCGTCCGACTCTGGCTCGTCTACGTTGTTGCAGCAGAATCCATCTGCTGCAATCTCGTCGTCAAGATCCACTTCGCCTTTGGCGGCATCCCGCCGGTGCTGCAGGCAGAGACCGTCCTGAGACCCGTCCAAGGCGTTACTGATGCCGCACGTCAGAAACGAGTGCTCAATCAACTCCTTGGGCACCGCCTTCCAGGCCTTGGAGATCCACTTGAGCGTCAGCTCAGGTGGTGGCTTGCGGATGTTGCCTGCCACACGTTGAAAGATTCATCAGTTAGAACAGGGTCAATAATTGAAAAACAGTCCTAAATCTTAAATCTCACCTCTTTCAGTCAGGCAGTCAACACCCTCGCTCTCGAACCATTGCTGGTACTGTTGTCGCACAGCTGCTTTGAAGGAGCGGTTCATTGCGACGTCCAACGGCTGCACCTCCGATGTGCAGCCAGCTGGTATGACGGCCGGCACGATACGCAGCTCGCCGAATTTCGCCCTCACTTGACCAGTCAGGTGCCCGCGGTAGGAGTCAAGCACCAACATCGCCCTCCTGCTGCGCACTCCGAACCTCGGGTTGACGTACGGGCCCACCGTACCGTCGAGCCACGCGAGGACGCCTTCCGCGTCCATCCAACCGTTGGGATGTGCGGCGACCACGACATCTGCACATCCACACAACGTTGAGATTGACATAAAAAAAAAAAAAACACATGCAAATCCTACCGGGACTGCACACGCTGCTCGGCTTACCGGAGGGGAAATTCCCCTTTGGAACTGTCTTGCGCTTAAAGAACACCCAGGGCTTGAGCTTCTCGCCGCTGGCGGTGCAGGCGAGCATCACCGTCACGCGTTCCTTTTGATAGCCGCCGCTGCGGATGGGCACGGAGCGGACCCCCACCTCCTCGACAGTGCGTTCAGCTGGCATTTCGAGCCACAGCGGGGTCTGATCCGCATTTATGATCCAGCGGTTGTCGATTCCGTACTGTCGGCGGGTGTGTCGCACGAACTTCCAGAAGTTTCGCACTTGCGTCTCGCACTCTGGAAGGGACGGGGAGGCAGAAACCATAAAAAAACATTAACTATTGACCGGTTGGCAAAGGGGATAAACAAGAGCGAATACAACACGCCCATGTCAGAACATATAGCTTTTGCATATTGTGTAGGCTATAGTGGGGTAGCCCATGAGGGGTACAACCCAATTACGGTTAGTACTTGTACTCACTTCATTCATAATTCATTCATTCATTGCTCAACTCTTCTCATGGTATCGAGCAGGTTCCCCTGTGGGAGCTGTGCCTAGGGCCCACCACTTCGAAAATAATTTTTTTTTCCTGCCCGAAGCGCGCTCCTCCCGAGTCGCGCCTCGGGCTATTACCTCGACGAGCCGCCCTAGCGGCCTTCCCTCCCCTAGCGGCCCCGCCGCCCTACTGTCGCGGCCCCTGCCGCCCTACTGTCGCGGCCTCGCCGCCCTACTGTCGCGGCCCCGCCGCCCCACTTCGCGGCCCCGCTGCCCTGCTCTACCGGCCCCGCCGCCCTACTGTCGCGGCCCCGCCGCCCGTCTACTGTCGCGGCCCCGCCGCCCTACTGTCGCGGCCCCGCCGTCCTACTGTCGCGGCCCCGCCGCCCTACTCTAACGGCCCCGCCGCCCTACTCTAACGGCCCCGCCGCCCTACTCTCACGGCCCCGCCGCCCGTCTGCCGCGGCCCCGCCGTCCTACACCTGCGGCCCCGCCGCCCTCCTTCACGGGCCCCGCCGCCCTACTCTATCGGCCCCGCCGCCCTACTGTCGTGGCCCCGCCGCCCTACACTTGCGGCCCCGCCGCCCTACTGTCGCGGCCCCGCCGCCCTACACCTGCGGCCCCGCCGCCCTACACCTGCGGCCCCGCCGCCCTACACCTGCGGCCCCGCCGCCCTACACCTGCGCCCCCGCCGCCCTACACCTGCGGCCCCGCCGCCCTACACCTGCGGCCCCGCCGCCCTACACCTACGGCCCTGCCGCTCGTCTGCTGCGGCCCCGCCGCTCTCCCCTCCTGCCGCGTCGCCCGAGCCGCCGACCGCCGCACCACCCTGCAGCGCGCACCCGAGCCGCCGACCGCCGCGCCGCCCTGTACCAGAGCAGCCGAGCCGCCGTGCAGCCGAGCCGCCGAGCCACCGAGCCGCCCAGCAGCCGAGCCGCCTAGCAGCCGAGTCGCCGAGCCCAGCAGCCGAGCCGCCCCGCAGCCGAGCCGCCGAGCCGCCCTACAGCCGAGCCGCCCGACCTGCCCTGTCCGGTGAGCACAGCCCCACTGTCACTGCGTGCCCTTCCCCTACTGCTTGCCCTGCTAGTCTCCCGTCGTCATGGCTACCCCTAGTGTCCTCGCTTTTGACGCTGAGGGTCGAGCCATCGACTTTGAGGTCTGGGTCGACGACCTACAGCTGTTCTTACAGTGCGATAGGGCGGACGGTCTTTCTCTCTTTGACCTCACCTCTGGCGCCTCTCCTGCCCCTGCTGCTGATGCTGACCCCACTGTTCGCTCTCAGTGGGCCACCCGCGATGCTGCTACACGTCTTGCTGTGCATCGCCACCTGCCTACCACTGAGCGCGCGCACTTTAGTCAGTGCAAGAGTGCTCAGACCTTGTACGACGCTGTAGTTGCGCGTTACTCTTCCGCTGCCACTGCTGCACTGAGCCGCCTCATGCTACCGTACCTCTTTCCTGACCTTGCTGCCTTTCCCACAGTCGCTGACCTCATTACGCACCTCCGCACTAGTGACACTCGCTACCGCGCCGCGCTTCCTGCTGAACTCTGCGCCAAGAAGCCTCCCCCCATGTAAATCACTCTCTATTACATCGTCACACGCCTCCCTGACTCCCTTCGCGTAGTCAGGGACCACTTCCTCTCAGTCTGTCCCACCACTCTCACTGTTGACCTCCTCGAGAAGGCCCTCCTGGCGGCGGAGAAGAGCATCGTCGCTGTAGGAGCCTCTCGTGGTGACCCGCGCACCCCCATCTTTGAGGGGTGTTCTCCTTCCCCCCTGCTGCCCTCTGTTGCCTCTGCTGCTGCGGCCGACCTACTTGGTCTTGAGTCGGTCGGCGCGGCGTCTGCCCCTAGCGGGAGACGCCGCCCTGGCAAGGGCAAGGGGAGCAAGGGCACGGGTGGAGCTGGCGGGGGCGGTGGCGGTGGCAGTGGAGGCGGCGAAGGGAGTGGGGGTGGTGGTGGGAGTGGTGGCGGGGGTGGTGGTGGTGGTGGCGGCAGCGGAGGCGGAGGCGGTGGCGGCGGTAGCGGTGGGAGCGGAGGCGGCGGTGGTGGCGGAGGTGGAGGCGGCGGTGGCGGAGGGGGTGGAGCTGATCGGGATGGTGCCCCACAGCGGAGCGGCACTAGTGGTGGTCAGTGCCAGCAGGAGCAGCAGCAGCAGCGCTCTCGGGACATCCCCCCGCCTCAGCAGCTCCGTGAGTGGTACACGCAGCGTCAGCATGGTGGGGGTTTTGGTCCGTGCACCTACGTCCTTCACTCCGGCGACCGCGCGGGTGAGCAGTGTGGGGGTGCCCACCCCACCCAGCGCTGCTTTGGCCGCCTGACGGACGCTTGGCGTCAGCAGTTCCCGGAGGCTAGTGAGATTCCCCGCTGGGGAGAGCTGTCTAGGGCTGGCGTAGCTATCTTTGATCTTGACTTTGATGCTATCCTTGCTGCCATGTATGCTGTGACTATTAGTGATGAGGGTGACTGTTACCGGTGTTTCCCGCCCGACCCGGGCATTGGTACTGCTGCGCTAGGTGCTTGTGAGGTTGCTGCTCTAGGTGCCCGCGCGTCTGCGCCCTCAGGTACTAGTGAGGCTGCGCTCTCAGGTACCGCGTCGGCTTCGGCCTCCCTCACCTTCACACTTGACTCAGGGGCTTCTCGCTCCTTCTTTCGTGACCGCACCACACTCACGCCGCTTGGTCGGCCGGTTGCAGTCTCCCTGGCCGACCCCTCTGGGGGTCCTGTCCTCTCTCACTTCTCCACTGTCCTCCCATGTCCAGCTGCCCCCTCGGGCACCTTGTCTGGTCTGTACCTCCCCTCGTTCTCTACGAACTTGGTGAGTGGTGCTGACCTGCAGGATGCGGGGGTTCACCAGTTTACTCCTGCGAGTCAGCGGGTGACCCACTGCTCGGACGCCTGCACCGGCCGACACCAGGCCACGTTTTCACGTCGGCCGGGGTCGAGCCTCTACACCCTGACCACTGAGTCTCCTCCTGTCCCTGCGTCTGGCCAGATAGCTGCGTCGGGTCAGGTGTTTGCTGCTGCGTCCAGGTCTGGTCCTCAGTCTGCCCCCTGCTCGTGTCGCCTCCTGTCTCACGAGACTCTCCTATGGCACCATCATCTTGGCCACCCCTCCCTGCCTCGTCTTCGGGGCATGGCTTCCCGTATCCTTGTCTCTGGTCTTCCCCAGTCCCTCCCTCCCCTTCCTTCGGGGCCTGGACCTTCCTGTGTCCCCTGTGTTGAGGGGCGCCTCCGGGCTGCCCCTCACTCCTCTCCGTTTCCCTAGACAGAGCCTCCGCTGCAGACGCTTCACATGGACGTGTGGGGCCCGGCCCGCGTCCGTGGACAGGGTCACCAGCGCTACTTCCTGCTGGTGGTTGACGACTACTCGCGTTACACCACAGTCTTCCCCTTGCGCAGCAAGGGTGATGTCACTGAGGTGTTGATCGACTGGATCCGCGCAGCTCGTCTCCAGCTCAGGAGGAGCTTCGGCTCGGACTTTCCTATTCTGCGTCTGCACTCTGACCGGGGTGGAGAGTTCTCCTCTGGCCTTCTGCGAGCCTACTGTCGTGCACGAGGCATCCGGCAGACCTTTACGCTTCCGGACTCTCCACAGCAAAATGGGATTGCTGAGCGCCGCATTGGCATGGTCATGGACGTTGCTCGTACATCCATGATGCATGCGGCTGCCCCCCATTTTCTGCGGCCGTTTGCGGTTCGGTACGCGGCGTATCAGATCAACCTTCACCCCAGGGTCTCCCGACCGGAGACCTCCCCAGCTCTGCTGTGGACGGGGAAGGTCGGCGATGCGGCTGCGTTCCGTGTCTGGGGATCTCGGGCGTTTGTCCGCGACTTGTCTGCGGACAAGCTGTCCCCTCGTGCTGCTCCCTGTGTCTTCCTAGGCTTCCCCCCTGACGCCCCAAGGTGGCAGTTCTACCACCCCTCCTCTCGTCGTGTTCTGTCCTCCCAGTACGTTACGTTCAACAAGTCAGTCCCCTTCTACTGTCTCTTCCCCTACCGCACTCCTTCCCTCCCCCCGCCGCCGCACTTCCTTGTGCCAGGTCCCCCCCCGGTAGACCCCCTCCCCCCTTAGGGTCCTGCCCCTTTGTGTGTGTCCCAGGTAGACGCAGTTGAGCCGGTCGAGGTTGCTTGTGACTCTGGTACTGCTACGGGTGCTGAGCTTGGGGGTGCTGACTCTGGGGGTGCTACGCGCGTGGGTGCTGAGCCTGGGTGTGCTGAGTCTTGGGGTGCTGAGCCTGGGGGTGCTGAGCCTGGGGGTGCTGAGTCTGGGTGTGCTGAGCCTGGGGGTGCTGAGTCTGGGGGTGCTACGTCAGGAGCTGCTGAGCCTGGGGGTGCTGCGTCTGGAGCTGGTGAGCCTGGAGGTGCGGAGCCTGGGGGTGCTGCGTCTTGTGCTACTGAGCCTGGAGGTTCTCTGGGTGCTTCGTCTCGGCGGGAGCCACTCTCTCCACACGAGCTGCGCGAGTGGTTTGCTCGCCGCTGGAGGCGTGCTCCTGGAGCTGGAGCTTCTTCGGCCGCTGAGGGTGCTGGCACCGCCGGTCCCGGAGCTGCTGGGCCTGCGGGTCCTACTGGGGCTGGAGCTGCTGAGGGTGTTGGTGCTGAGACTGCTGCTGTCTAACCTGGCGGTGGTCCTGCTGCTGGTGCTGCTGGAGGTCCTGCCGCTGGAGGTGCTGTTGGCGCTGGTGCTGCCGCTAGGGGTGCTGCTGCTGTCCCTGCTGTGTCTGGAGCTGTCGCACGGCCTCGGCCGTACTTCGTTCCGCTCCTTCAGCAGGTTCTTGGTGCTTCTCCTCCTGTCCAGTGTCCACCGCCTGTCCAGTCACAGTCAAAGTTAGAGCCCGCCTCACCACTGCGTGCTCCCTCTCCTTACACTGGTCCTACTGGAGGTCTTGCTGAGCATCGTGAGCCTGCGTCTTGTCCCGCGTCGCCTGTTCGTGCTGCTTGTGCTAGTGGTCGCGCTTCGCGTTAGCGTCCTCCTCCTGTCCCTGGCACGCACCGGATGTCTCTGCGTCCGTCCACTGCTCCTCTGCGTGCCCCTTTGCCTTCCCCTCCTGCGTCCTCTCTTCCTGCGCTTGCCGACCCGGAGTCGGACTCTCTTCGTGCTGCCAGTCCTACTGTCACGCGTCTTCTTGCTACTGTCGTCACTTACCCCTCTTTTGAGTCCACTGCTGCGTCTGCTCTTGTTGCTGAGCTCGTCGACTTTGCTGCTCGCTGTCGTCTCGACTACGCTGCTAGTCTTGTTGCTGAGTCTGCGTCTGTCTGTCCTCCGTCCGTCGGGGGTGAGTGTGCTCTTGGAACGGACGTCCTTGAGGACAGGCAGGAGGAGTTCCAGTGTCTGGCTGCTGCTTCACCTCATCTCGCGTCTGGACTACTTGGCCGTGAGGGAGACCCGGATGCACTGGACATCCCGACTCCGCGCTCTTACGCGGAGGCCGTAGAGGGTCCCTACTCCTCTCAGTGGCAGGCAGCTATGGATGCAGAGATGGCTTCCTGGAAGTCCACAGGCACCTACGTTGACGCGGTTCCCCCTCCTGGGGCGAACATCATCAGTGGCATGTGGATCTTCAGGGTGAAGCGGCCGCCGGGCTCTCCACCTGTCTTCAAGGCGCGGTACGTGGCGCGTGGCTTCAGTCAGCGGCAGGGAGTTGACTACTTTCAGACCTCTCTCCCACCCCGAAGATGACCACTCTTCGGGTGCTACTGCACATAGCCGCCTAGCGCGACTACGAGCTTCACTCTCTTGACTTCAGCACTGCGTTCTTGCAGGGTAGCCTGCACGAGGAGATCTGGTTGCGCCGTCCACCTGGCTTCACTGGGACTTTCCCTCCTGGCACCCAGTGGAGCCTCCGACGGCCAGTCTACGGTCTCCGCCAGGCACCGCGTGAGTGGCACGACACACTGAGGACTACGCTTGCGGCTCTTGGGTTTGCTCCCTCTAGTGCTGACCCGTCATTGTTCCTGCGCACCGACACTTCTCTGCCGCCGTTCTAAATCCTCGTGTACGTCGACGACTTAGTCTTTGCCACAGCTGACACTGCTGGACTCGCCTACGTGAAGTCGGAGCTGCAGAAGAGACACACGTGCACAGACCTGGGTGAACTGCGCAGCTACCTTGGCTTGCAGATCACCCGGGACAGAGCACGCCGCACCATTACCCTGACTCAGTCACACATGGTGCAGCAGGTCCTTCAGCGCTTCGGCTTCACGTACTCCTCGCCTCAGGCCACTTCTCTGTCTACTCGCCACTCGCTCTCGGCTCTGCCTTCGGATGAGTCCGTAAAGTCGAGTGGCCCGTACCCAGAGCTTGTTGGCTGCCTCATTTACCTGATGACCTGCACACGACCTGACTTCGCATTGCGCTACTTGTGCAGTACGTCGGGCATGGGGCTAGTGCTTGGAGGGCGGAGTCCAGTGGTCCTCACTGGGCACGCGGACGCTTCTTGGGCTGACGACCAGGCTACTCAGCGGTCGTCGCAGGGTTACACCTTCAGTCTTGGTTACGGCTCTGTTTCGTGGCGGGCTACTCGCTCGTCTTCTGTTCTTGGCTCGAGTTGTGAGGCTGAGATCTACGCCGGGGCCATGGCTGCACAGGAGCTTCGCTAGCTCACGTACTTGCTTACTGACCTCGGAGAGCCGCCTCGTTCTCCTCCAGTGCTGTACGTAGACAACAAGGCCATGCTGGCCTTGTGTCGGGAGCAGCGCCTGGAGCACAGAACGAAGCACATTGCACTCCGCTACTTTCTTGCTCGTGAGCTGCAGCAGCGTGATCAGTTGCGACTTGCGTACGTGGCCTCTGAGGCCAATACTGCTGATGTTTTCACCAAGGCACTTCCGCCTTGTGATTATCAGCGCTTCTGCACGCAGCTGGGACTTGTCCCATTCTTACCTCATTTGCTCACCTCTTGACCTTGCTTGTACTCTTGCACATATATATATACCTGCTCTTGCTTGTTTAGCCTTATATATATATGTCTACTCGTGCATGTGAACTGGCCTTGTGGCCTTGACCTTGTGCTCAGACTGTGTGGTGACTTTGTGATCCACCCTGAGCTTGTTTTGCTTTGCTTTGCTTGACTGGTCTTGTGACCCCTTGTTCTCCCCCACTTTGCCTATGGGGGTGTGTCAGAACATATAGATTTTGCATATTGTGTAGGCTATAGTGGGGTAGCCCATAAGGGGTACAACCTAATTAGGGTTAGTACTTGTACTCACTTCATTCATAGTTTATTCATTCATTGCTCAACTCTTCTCAGCCCACTCACCGGAGGATAGTTTCTGGCTGACACGGGTCTTAGCTCGGGTAGTGAGATTCCAGCGGCGCCGAAAACGCTCGGTCCACCTCTGAGATCCCGCCCACTTTACCTCAGGATGCAGGCTCTTCATCACCTCTCACGACCACTGCTGCAGGCGGCCGACCGACACTGCGAGGCACTTTTTCCGGGCGGCAAGTACTCGTGAGTAGACCTGGATCTCCATGTCGCAATACCACGATGACCGACCACGCCCGTGAAGACGCTTGCGAGCCCCATGTGCGCCCTCCAGCTCACCCTTCCGCGATTTCCATACTGCCAGGGACTTTTGGGAGATACCAGAGTCGCGTGCCATCTTCCGCATACTCACGGCACCGGACTCCAGCTGTGAAATCCAGTGCAGCTCCTCCTGAGAAGTATAGGAGTGCCGCTTGTGCCTTGAGCGCTTGCTCCTGGGAGACGGGGGGCGGGAATCACGATTCTGGGTGCAGGGGTGGGGCCTTTTTTTATTGGGCGGGGGAAGACTTTGGACAGGCAAGTCCTCGGGAAGACCGTTGGCCGCCCACCACTCAACATCGTCTTCGGCACCGGTGTCGGATTCGTCGTGCGGGCAGTCTTCCGGGTCTCCCCAATGTGGCGAAAGACCGGGACCGGTTTCATCTTCGTCGCTGCGCTCGGGCTCGTACTCGGGCTCGGAGATGTACGCATCGAAAGCAGAGTAGCCGCGAGGGAGAAGCTGCAGAATGGGCACACCGTTGATGACGACGATAGGCGGAGCGGGAGGAGCAGGAGGTGTCAGAATTATATTTATTATAACTGCATGTAGTTCTAGCTGTAGTGTAGTTATTAAATTTGTAGGTGGTGCACCTCTTCATGTGTTCCTTTGCTATATGTACTTCGAATGCTATAGTGAAAACACATTCTCCAATTTCTCTCTCACAACTCACTCGACATTGCTCCTAGGGGAAAACCCGCTCGATACCTAGTTAGGGCCTAGGCTACTAAGCCTAGGCCCCACCTTTCATTCTCCTGTTCACTTACTCTCGACATGTTATCGGAGCTGAGTTCGTCCTGGCCTGTGGGCCCGCTTTACTTCCGCTGCTAAAATTTTACGGTCGCGCGCCTAGGGCGCGTGACGATTTTATTCTTTACCTTGTCCCGCCCACGGGCGTGTGACTCCTACCCTGCCCGTCGCGCGCCCCGTGGCACGCGACGGTGCCCTTTATCTGCCCATCGTGTGCCCCGAGGCACACGATGGTGCCCTGCTCGTCGTGCGCCCCGAGGCACACGATCGGGCCCTTTTATCCTACCCGTCGTGCGCCCCGTGGCACTGGCCCGCGACGGGCCTCTCCGCCCCTGCACTCCCTGCTGCCACCCCTGACCCATCTGCACCGACGCCTCTTCGCCGCTCTGCGGCTTTCTTCCTTCCCACCCCCCCCTTTCTCTTGTCTCCCTGCAGCCGTGGGGAGGAGGGTATGGGGGTGGAGGGTGTTGGAGCGTGGGGTCAACTCTCTCCCTTCCCCTCCTCCTTCTTTCAGTCCCACCGCTGCAGCTGCCGCTGGGGGGGGAGGGTGTGAGGATGTGGGTGAGCAGGGGGAGTGGTACCGGGGTGGCGGGTGTGAGGCAACAAGCAGCCGTCCCTCCACCTCTCCTCTCTTCCCCCCTTCTCTGCTGCTTCTGCAGCAGTGTGGGGGAGGGGAAGGAGGAGGGTGAGGAGATGGAGGGGGTAACCTTTCAAAGTTAGCCCGCCTGGAGTACCTGCTGTTGCTTGTTTTATTGCTCGTTGGTGTACCTCTGCAGGTTGTGCTTGGCACTTAGCTATTCCTGCATGCAGTTACGGGGGGATGTCAGAATTATATTTATTATAACTGCATGTAGTTCTAGCTGTAGTGTGGTTATTAAATTTGTAGGTGGTGCACCTCTTCATGTGTTCCTTTGCTATATGTACTTCGAATGCTATAGTGAAAACACATTCTCCAATTTCTCTCTCACAACTCACTCGACATTGCTCCTAGGGGAAAACCCGCTCGATACCTAGTTAGGGCCTAGGCTACTAAGCCTAGGCCCCACCTTTCATTCTCCTGTTCACTTACTCTCGACAGGAGGTGCTGGAGGTGCAGGAGGCGCAGGAGGAGCAGGAGGCGCAGGAGGAGCAGGAGGTATTGGCGCTGGACGACTCTGCCACTGGGAGTAATCGGGAGCTTTGTCAGCAGCACCTCGGCGCTTAAAGAGGAAATGGGTGCCTGGTCGGCCCGCCGTAGCTAAGGCAGGCCGATGGGAAACAAGAAATCTGAAAAAAACTGGGAGAATGAAGCATGTTTGAAACCCTTGCCCGAGACCCCTCCAACTTCGCGGCCCAGGTTCCTCTGCAGGCTAAGGGGAGAAACAGTCAAGATCTCCCCGTAGAGGAGCTGATGTGGTGAGGTCCAAGCGTTTTTGGCAAGGAATCTTGCCCCGTTTGTGGTTTTACTGCGTCGTGGCTAGCACGACAGTCGGCCCTGATTGGGCAGTCGCACACTAAACGGCGTGTGCGTTGGCATGGGCCAGATTCGGTACGATGAATGTGGCCAGGCGAGCAAGGCGTGGCGGGCGTGATTCCGCGCCTTGTTGGCAATTTGACGCGCGTTTCATGCACAAACTCGAACGTTCTAGATGTGGATTGAATCCCTGTTTGAAAAGGCTTCAAATGCATGTAAAAAAAAAACCATTTCAATTTTGCCATTTTATAGGCGCCGGCGCTTATAAAATTCCTCAATTATAAGCGCACCCCCTAAAAAATAGTGTTTTATTATAAGCACAGGGGCGCTTCTATCCGGGGGCTAACGGTACGTGGTACCGACTCGACGTCCGTTTATGGTATAATAGATGTCGAAACTTATGTATGGCGCTCCAATAATAACAAAGAGTATGAATTAACAATCTTAATACCAACTGCAAATTGTCTTTTTAACAAAACACATTTATGAGCAGAGTATGGAAATTTGCTGAGTAGAATTTGTAACGACCAAGTCCTTAGCGGGGTTTCTAACATCCCCGATTCCTTTGCGGGCGACATAGGCGAAGCAATAACTGAGGGGAAACGAAGCCGACGCATTTCGCTAACAGCAGCTTGTACGTAGCTATGAACCTACAACCAATGAGACTCCAAGCCAAAATTCTATTTTCTCTTCCCGCCGATTTCCGAAGCGCCCACGCTGAAAGCAGCTGGAAGGTGGGTATGGGGTAACTAAAGCACCCACGTTGCGGAGCAGCTTTGAAGCACCCGAACCCTGAGCTACCCCCCCACCCTCCCTGTTTTTGCGATGAATGAGGAAGGCGGTTAAGGAGTTGGACCGGGGGGGGGAAGAAAGGGGGGAGAGGGGGAGAGGAGGAGGGGGTTGGATGAGAGAAGGGAGTTTAAACGTCTTCGAATGGGTGCATAATGAAATGATATAAGGAGGATAAGGAGCAAAAGTTGGTGGGGATCAGGGGGAACAGGCACGGGAGAGGAGCAGGTAGGGACGGCGCCTGCGATGCTCGCGACGTTGCCTTGCGACGTGCGGCTGCGGCGACACGGCGCTACGACTTTCTCGGCACTCGCTGAGCAGCTATGGACGCCCGTGACGCTCGCTCGACTCGCTGCCGCCAATCCGAAGCATTAAGGATGTCGGCCAGCAGTATTAGGACTAATATTGAGTTCATCATACGTTTTTCAGATGACTGGGCAAACTTGACGTTCCTTTGAGACTATCCTTCGACATTACGTCACAGAGCAGTTACAAGAAGAAGGGCCGAGGACGGATTCATGGCCATTAGAGGCCTCGCTGGGAGGAGCGAGAAATCGGAAGGAAGCTGCGGGAGGGAGGGCGGGAAAAAAAGCGAATCTGATGCGAATTCGTGCTTCTTGCGACGGCGGCGGCGTCGCACAGAGGGGGACTGGGTGCGATGGCAAGGAGGAGAAGAGCAGGTGCGAGAGTGACGTCCCCTTACGTTCTGACATCCCATAACGAGTGGGAACGTCAGTGCCATCTTGCCTTATTTTCAAGTGAACTCAAAATTCGCACGATGATGAAACTATGCATTGCTCTACCTATCGCTAGACCACAGACAGTTCTAGATCGCGATAAGGTGGGTCGCTGGCTGAGCGGCTAGACCGCGGGCCGAGCAGCTATTTCGCTTTGCCGCCAAGCCGCCAGGACACTGGTTGCTAGTGCCATGATAAGCCTTCTCAAATATGTTTAGCTCGCATGGGAGCATAAATTTATTGGAGTGCTCATTAGGGTTTCGCTTTGTTCCAGTGTTGCGAGAGCGAATGAAGACGTCGGTGTTTGTCAAACAAGGTCAGCCGCTGTCCTGATTTGTCTGACCGCATACAGACTTGGAGAGATTTTTGGTAGCTCGAAACCCCCTGCTGGCATGCCACGCCACCATCGAAACTTGTGAGAGCAGGGTAACTCTTCGATACATTCGCATCTGTGGAATTTGATGTCGCGAACTCACGAATTCCACTTCGTCAGCGACAGGTTGGCCAATCGCAGCCGCGCAGGAAATTGTGAAGCGATATTGGCAGGAAACTGGGACTACATCCATCTCCTCTCCAACTCCCACCCTCACCTCCCTCCCTTCAAGTCTTTCCCTCTACTAGTTTCCGAAACTTAGCTTCCTCCTAGTCTTAGGATCCTCTCCTCCTCATAGTTGGCAACTGCACTCCCAGAAACAGCAATTTTGCTTTAACCGTCTACATATATTCAAGCGTTTTTATCAACGCATAGAATCACTGCTGTTTACAGCTTCACAAGCCATAGAAATAGTAGTAGTTTACTGGAAGCTCGCCGCACCACGATGGCAACGGACGGCGCGGGAAGAATCATTCGGCTCATCGTACTCAGATTTCTGGCGTGTCTCTTAGTGGTTTCTCCGGTCCACTGTGATCCGTTTGCCGCCTCCCAAGGTTCGTCCTTGTAGAGAGAAACTTGCCCGTTCAGTTTGCCACTAGTACGGTGCTGGGAGGAAGCCTTCCTGAGGCCACACGGTGTTGATGAGCTTATATATCTTTTCTTCCCTCCCACCCTAGCAGGGTGTTTCTCCCGCTCCCTCTTTCTCCTACTCCATTTCGCCCCCCTCTCCTGCTTGCGCAGCCAGTGAAAATCTTGCTGGCGTGGGCTGATGCAGCAATGGCAAGGGCCGCAGCTCATTTACGATAATTTCCAGCACGAATCACTTGCTTGAGTACCTAATGGTGCTCAGGGATGCTCAATGTCAACGATGATTACCCCCTCTTTGACCTCCCTTTCCTGTTTACGCCTTCTACAATCTTCAGTGGCACCATCGTTGCCAGTGGACGAATCAGTGACCACGCCGCCCATGCTCCCATGTGCATAACGTTGATCACCGTAGCAGCTTCAATCTCGAAATCACGGTTTCTCGGTACTTCACTTCACCAACGCACGTGTCCATTCCGCAGTCGTGCGACACAGGCTGATGAGTGAGAGAGGAAGAGAAGGGTGCGGCACACCGGTGATGGGAGCCAATATTTTCTTCCTCCGTTCCCTGCCCCAAACCCTCCTTCTACCCTTCTCTTGCCACCATATCCCCCTCTCCCCACCATCTGCTGCCAGTGCAAGTCCTACTGGACTTGCAGCACGCGTGGGGGCGGAATTTCTCTGGCTGGGTGGCTGGGGGGGACTGCAGCTTGGCCTACTACTATGTGGACTGCGATGATCAAGGCATGGTGACCAGCATGTGAGAGCACCAACTCTAGCTGGTCTTGCGTCCCCCATATGCGCATTAACTCTTGATGACCTTGATTTTGGTGCCTCTATGATTTTCTTTCTCGCTCCCCCACTTTGCGTGCTCTGTATTTGTAGTCCCTTGTTGCATTTCAGCGAGTGAACCCTTGCTGTCCATGCAATCCCTTAACGCCTCTGTGGTATTTGTATATCTTTTGCAATCTGTCAAAAAACCCATTGTTGTTAAATAACAACAATTGTATATCTTTTGCACTCTATGATTTTGTGAGCGCTTCTTGAACAATTTATCCCACTGTCCTCTCACCCAAAATCATCATCTGGTTTTGGAACCCTTTGGAATTGTTATGTCTTATAATCATTTATGAAGTTATCTTAAAGTTTTTTTTTCATGCTCGAACATGATTAAGGAACATATTCCAAGTTCAATAATCGGATACCGGGGTTCTGTAGATGGAGAGAAAGAGAAAAGGACAGGCACAGTTCTAGTAGTTCTAACAATCCCAAGTCGGAGAACTAGTTGGCATGCCGAGGGGCATGGCAACAGGTAACTGCAGCAGGTTCATGCACGAAAGGAGGTTCTGTTGGAGTTTGTTGAGGAAGAAGTAGCAAAAATGTGTGTGTGGAATGAGGGATGCAGTAGTGGAGTATATGAGACATGTGGAAAGGATCGTACTGAATGTGCTGGGGGCTTGCTGGAGGGATTACTACATGCTCGGATTTCCCATGCAAGACTGCGTGTGGGAACGATATTCACACTTCCCTCGCCATTTATTGACAGAGAACATCACAAAAATGCGTGTGTCTGGAAATCATCTGACATTCTCGGCAGCCTATCGTACGTTTGACAATCGTTTGAAAAACGTACAGGGAAACTCTAAAAAACGTTTGCCTTCGGCGGAATGTTTTCCAGTCACATTCTGAATGTTTGCTCCTAACTATTTCTTGCTTGTGCGCAGGATTAGGGTTCCGGGCCTAACAGATAGTCGAGCATGTCTCTTCGCGAGGGAGCAGATAGCGAGAAATTTGATTCTCTCCAAGAATTCCTCGTTTAGGCTTTTGTGTACCATTTGTTACATTCATGACATTTGCACTTATGTTTCTTTGAATATGATGATGTAATTTTCTCTATGTAAATAGTGCTTCCAAGAGTCATGTTTAACTATTTGAAGGAAATTTTACACCTATTATATTCTTACAAGGCCTAAAAAGAACATAGTCAGGGAACAATTTCATGTTTACAAAAGTCACAATGCGTCAAAGTTCTCTACGTGTGCTAGACCTCACCAAACGAATCTATTAAGAAGGCTCACTTCATCGTCCTCACATGAGGGAACAATGTGTACGAGACTGAGAATGCAGTCGACATCAATCACTGCAAAATCATCCTCGCCCTCTGTGGGTAGAAGGCGCTTGCATCCCGTTGACGGGCATAGTCGCTTGTCCTCGGTGTAATACTCCACGTATGCTCCGCGCCTCAGCTCCCCATCTTTGTTGTAGTGAAACAGGACAAGACAACGGCCGTACCAGGGGGACCCCTTCCCTGCAGGGTTGATTGCAACAGATGAGAAATTCTTCTCGCCCGGGCTAGCCTTGACAAACTGCCCCCTTGACGTCCATTCCATCTTGTCGTGAGGCGGAATCGCAAGTGCCGTGTGCACCTGAAACCACGAGCATGAACCAAGACAATGTGAAAGCAGCGAAAGAGGCGGTGGAGAGCATAGCGAAAGGGGGAAATTGGCACTGCTGGAGTGGGTGGAAAAGCAGGTTGGAGAGGAGGAAGGGGGGCTGGAGTGGGTGGAAAGCATTTTGGAGAGGGGGAAGGGGGCTGGAGTGGGTGGAAAGCATGCAGGAGAGGGGGAAAGGGGGCTGGAGTGGGTGGAAAGCATTTTGGAGAGGGGGAAGGGGGGCTGGAGTGGGTGGAAAGCATTTTGGAGAGGGGGAAGGGGGGCTGGAGTGGGTGGAAAGCATGCAGGAGAGGGGGAAGGGGGGCTGGAGTGGGTGGAAAAGCATGCAGGAGAGGGGGAAGGGGGGCTGGAGTGGGTGGAAAGCATGCAGGAGAGGGGGAAGGGGGGCTGGAGTGGGTGGAAAGCATGCAGGAGAGGGGGAAGGGGGCTGGAGTGGTGGAAAGCATGCAGGAGAGGGGGAAGGGGGGCTGGAGTGGGTGGAAAGCATGCAGGAGAGGGGGAAGGGGGGCTGGAGTGGGTGGAAAGCATGCAGGAGAGGGGGAAGGGGGGCTGGAGTGGGTGGAAAGCATGCAGGAGAGAGGGAAGGAGGGCTGGAGTGAGTGGAAAGCATGCAGGAGAGGGGGAAGGGGGGCTGGAGTGGGTGGAAAGCATGCAGGAGAGGGGGAAGGGGGGCTGGAGTGAGTGGAAAGCATGCAGGAGAGGGGGGAAGGGGGGCTGGAGTGGGTGGAAAGCATGCAGGAGAGGGGGAAGTGCGGCTGGAGTGAGTGGAAAGCATGCAGGAGAGGGGGAAGGGGGGCTGGAGTGGGTGGAAAGCATGCAGGAGAGGGGGAAGGGGGGCTGGAGTGGGTGGAAAGCATGCAGGAGAGGGGGGAAGTGGGGCTGGAGTGGGTGGAGAGCATGCAGGAGAGGGGGAATGGGGGCTGGAGTGGGTGGAAAGCATGCAGGAGAGGGGGAATGGGGGCTAAGGTGGGTGGAAAGCATGCAGGAGAGGGGGAAGGGGGGCTGGAGTGGGTGGAAAGCATGCAGGAGAGGTGGAAGTGGGGCTGGAGTGGGTGGAAAGCATGCAGGAGAGGGGAGGGGGGGCTGGAGTGGGTGGAAAGCATGCAGGAGAGGGGGAAGTGGGGCTGGAGTGGGTGGAAAGCATGCAGGAGAGGGGGAAGGGGGGCTGGAGTGGGTGGAAATCATTTTGGAGAGGGGGAAGGGGGGCTGGAGTGGGTGGAAAGCATGCAGGAGAGGGGGAAAGGGGGCTGGAGTGGGTGGAAAGCATGCAGGAGAGGGGGAATGGGGGCTAAGGTGGGTGGAAAGCATGCAGGAGAGGGGGAAGGGGGGCTGGAGTGGGTGGGAAAGCATGCAGGAGAGGGGGAAGTGGGGCTGGAGTGGGTGGAAAGCATGCAGGAGAGGGGGAAGGGGGGCTGGAGTGGGTGGAAAGCATGCAGGAGAGGGGGAAGGGGGGCTGGAGTGGGTGGAAAGCATGCAGGAGAGGGGGAAAGGGGGCTGGAGTGGGTGGAAAGCATTTTGGAGAGGGGGAAGGGGGGCTGGAGTGGGTGGAAAGCATTTTGGAGAGGGGGAAGGGGGGCTGGAGTGGGTGGAAAGCATGCAGGAGAGGGGGAAGGGGGGCTGGAGTGGGTGGAAAAGCATGCAGGAGAGGGGGAAGGGGGGCTGGAGTGGGTGGAAAGCATGCAGGAGAGGGGGAAGGGGGGCTGGAGTGGGTGGAAAGCATGCAGGAGAGGGGGAAGGGGGGCTGGAGTGGGTGGAAAGCATGCAGGGAGAGGGGGAAGGGGGGCTGGAGTGGGTGGAAAGCATGCAGGAGAGGGGGAAGGGGGGCTGGAGTGGGTGGAAAGCATGCAGGAGAGGGGGAAGGGTGGCTGGAGTGGTTGGAAATCATTTTGGAGAGGGGGAAGGGGGGCTGGACTGTGGGTGGAAAGCATGCAGGAGAGGGGGAAAGGGGGCTGGAGTGGGTGGAAAGCATGCAGGAGAGGGGGAATGGGGGCTAAGGTGGGTGGAAAGCATGCAGGAGAGGGGGAAGGGGGGCTGGAGTGGGTGGAAAGCATGCAGGAGAGGGGGAAGTGGGGCTGGAGTGGGTGGAAAGCATGCAGGAGAGGGGGAAGGGGGGCTGGAGTGGGTGGAAAGCATGCAGGAGAGGGGGAAGGGGGGCTGGAGTGGGTGGAAAGCATGCAGGAGAGGGGGAAAGGGGGCTGGAGTGGGTGGAAAGCATTTTGGAGAGGGGGAAGGGGGGCTGGAGTGGGTGGAAAAGCATTTTGGAGAGGGGGAAGGGGGGCTGGAGTGGTGGAAAGCATGCAGGAGAGGGGGAAGGGGGGCTGGAGTGGGTGGAAAGCATGCAGGAGAGGGGGAAGGGGGCTGGAGTGGGTGGAAAAGCATGCAGGGAGAGGGGGGGAAGGGGGGCTGGAGTGGGTGGAAAGCATGCAGGAGAGGGGGAAGGGGGGCTGGAGTGGGTGGAAAGCATGCAGGAGAGGGGGGAAGGGGGGCTGGAGTGGGTGGAAAGCATGCAGGAGAGGGGGGAAGGGGGCTGGAGTGGGTGGAAAGCATGCAGGAGAGGGGGAAGGGGGGCTGGAGTGGGTGGAAAGCATGCAGGAGAGAGGGAAGGAGGCTTGGAGTGAGTGGAAAGCATGCAGGAGAGGGGGAAGGGGGGCCTGGAGTGGGTGGAAAAGCATGCAGGAGAGGGGGAAGGGGGGCTGGAGTGGTGGAAAAGCATGCAGGAGAGGGGGAAGGGGGGCTGGAGTGGGTGGAAAGCATGCAGGAGAGGGGGAAAGGGGGCTGGAGTGGGTGGAAAGCATTTTGGAGAGGGGGAAGGGGGGCTGTGAGTGGGGTGGAAAGCATTTTGGAGAGGGGGAAGGGGGGCTGGAGTGGGTGGAAAGCATGCAGGAGAGGGGGAAGGGGGGCTGGAGTGGGTGGAAAAGCATGCAGGAGAGGGGGAAGGGGGGCTGGAGTGGGTGGAAAGCATTTTTGGAGAGGGGGAAGGGGGGCTGGAGTGGGTGGAAAGCATGCAGGAGAGGGGGAAGGGGGGCTGGAGTGGATGGAAAGCATGCAGGAGAGAGGGAAGGAGGGCTGGAGTGAGTGGAAAGCATGCAGGAGAGGGGAAGGGGGGCTGGAGTGGGTGGAAAGCATGCAGGAGAGGGGGAAGTGGGGCTGGAGTGGGTGGAAAGCATGCAGGAGAGGGGGAAGGGGGGCTGGAGTGGGTGGAAATCATTTTGGAGAGGGGGAAGGGGGGCTGGAGTGGGTGGAAAGCATGCAGGAGAGGGGGGAAAGGGGGCTGGAGTGGGTGGAAAGCATGCAGGAGAGGGGGAATGGGGGCTAAGGTGGGTGGAGAAAGCATGCAGGAGAGGGGGAAGGGGGGCTGGAGTGGGTGGAAAGCATGCAGGAGAGGGGGAAGTGGGGCTGGAGTGGGTGGAAAGCATGCAGGAGAGGGGGAAGGGGGCTGGAGTGGGTGGAAAGCATGCAGGATGAGGGGGGAAGGGGGGGCTGGAGTGGGTGGAAAGCATGCAGGAGAGGGGGAAAGGGGGCTGGAGTGGGTGGAAAGCATTTTGGAGAGGGGGAAGGGGGGCTGGAGTGGGTGGAAAGCATTTTGGAGAGGGGGAAGGGGGGCTGGAGTGGGTGGAAAGCATGCAGGAGAGGGGGAAGGGGGGCTGGAGTGGGTGGAAAAGCATGCAGGAGAGGGGGAAGGGGGGCTGGAGTGGGTGGAAAGCATGCAGGAGAGGGGGAAGGGGGGCTGGAGTGGGTGGAAAGCATGCAGGAGGAGGGGGAAGGGGGGCTGGAGTGGGTGGAAAGCATGCAGGAGAGGGGGAAGGGGGGCTGGAGTGGGTGGAAAGCATGCAGGAGAGGGGGAAGGGGGGGCTGGAGTGGGTGGAAAGCATGCAGGAGAGGGGGAAGGGGGGCTGGAGTGGGTGGAAAGCATGCAGGAGAGAGGGAAGGAGGGCTGGAGTGAGTGGAAAGCATGCAGGAGAGGGGGGAAGGGGGGCTGGAGTGGTGGAAAGCATGCAGGAGAGGGGGGAAGGGGGGCTGGAGTGGGTGGAAAGCATGCAGGAGAGGGGGAAGGGGGGCTGGAGTGGGTGGAAAGCATGCAGGAGAGGGGGAAAGGGGGCTGGAGTGGGTGGAAAGCATTTGGAGAGGGGGAAGGGGGGCTGGAGTGGGTGGAAAGCATTTTGGAGAGGGGGAAGGGGGGCTGGAGTGGGTGGAAAGCATGCAGGAGAGGGGGAAGGGGGGCTGGAGTGGGTGGAAAAGCATGCAGGAGAGGGGGAAGGGGGGCTGGAGTGGGTGGAAAGCATTTGGAGAGGGGGAAGGGGGGCTGGAGTGGTGGAAAGCATGCAGGAGAGGGGGAAGGGGGGCTGGAGTGGATGGAAAGCATGCAGGAGAGAGGGAAGGAGGGCTGGAGTGAGTGGAAAGCATGCAGGAGAGGGGGAAGGGGGGCTGGAGTGGGTGGAAAGCATGCAGGAGAGGGGGAAGGGGGCTGGAGTGAGTGGAAAGCATTTTGGAGAGGGGGAAGGGGGGCTGGAGTGGGTGGAAAGCATGCAGGAGAGGGGGAAGTGCGGCTGGAGTGAGTGGAAAGCATGCAGGAGAGGGGGGAAGGGGGGCTGGAGTGGGTGGAAAGCATGCAGGAGAGGGGGAAGGGGGGCTGGAGTGGGTGGAAGCATGCAGGAGAGGGGGAAGTGGGGCTGGAGTGGGTGGAAAGCATGCAGGAGAGGGGGAAGTGGCGGCTGGAGTGAGTGGAAAGCATGCAGGAGAGGGGGAAGGGGGGCTGGAGTGGTGGAAAGCATGCAGGAGAGGGGGAAGGGGGGCTGGAGTGGGTGGAAAGCATGCAGGAGAGGGGGAAGTGGGGCTGGAGTGGGTGGAGAGCATGCAGGAGAGGGGGAATGGGGGCTGGAGTGGGTGGAAAGCATGCAGGAGAGGGGGAAGGGGGCTAAGGTGGGTGGAAAGCATGCAGGAGAGGGGGGGAAGGGGGCTGGAGTGGGTGGAAAGCATGCAGGAGAGGGTGGAAGTGGGGCTGGAGTGGGTGGAAAGCATGCAGGAGAGGGGGAAGTGGGGCTGGAGTGGGTGGAAAGCATGCAGGAGAGGGGGAAGGGGGGCTGGAGTGGGTGGAAATCATTTTGGAGAGGGGGAAGGGGGGCTGGAGTGGGTGGAAAGCATGCAGGAGAGGGGGGAAAGGGGGCTGGAGTGGGTGAAAGCATTGCAGGAGAGGGGGAATGGGGGCTAAGGAGTGGGTGGAAAGCATGCAGGAGAGGGGGAAGGGGGCTGAGTGGGTGAAAGCATGCAGGAGAGGGGGAAGTGGGGCTGGAGTGGGTGGAAAGCATGCAGGAGAGGGGGGAAGGGGGGCTGGAGTGGGGTGGAGAAGCATGCAGGAGAGGAGGGAGGAGGGCTGGAGCCTGGAGTGGGTGGAAAGCATGCAGGAGAGGGGGAAAGTGGGGCTGGAGTGGTGGAAAGCATGCAGGAGAGGGGGAAGTGGGGCTGGAGTGGGTGGAAAGCATGCAGGAGAGGGGGAAGGGGGGCTAAAGTGGGTGGAAAGCATGCAGGAGAGGGGGAAGTGGGGCTGGAGTGGTTGGAAAGCATGCAGGAGAGGGGGAATGGGGCTGGAGTGGGTGGAAAGCATGCAGGAGAGGGGGAAGGGGGGCTAAAGTGGGTGGAAAGCATGCAGGAGAGGGGGAAGGGGGGCTGGAGTGGGTGGAAAGCATGCAGGAGAGGGGGAAGTGCGGCTGGAGTGAGTGGAAAGCATGCAGGAGAGGGGGAAGGGGGCTGGACTGGAGTGGGTGGAAAGCATGCAGGAGAGGGGGAAGGGGGCTGGAGTGGGTGGAAAGCATGCAGGAGGGGGAAGTAGGGCTGGAGTGGGTGGAAAGCATGCAGGAGAGGGGGAATGGGGCTGGAGTGGGTGGAAAGCATGCAGGAGAGGGGAATGGGGCTAAGGTGGGTGGAAAGCATGCAGGAGAGGGGGAAGGGGGCTGGAGTGGGTGGAAAGCATGCAGGAGAGGGGGAAGTGGGGCTGGAGTGGGTGGAAAGCATGCAGGAGAGGGGGAAGGGGGGCTGGAGTGGGTGGAAAGCATGCAGGAGAGGGGGAAGTGGGGCTGGAGTGGGTGGAAAGCATGCAGGAGAGGGGGAAGTGGGGCTGGAGTGGGTGGAAAGCATGCAGGAGAGGGGGAAGTGGGGCTGGGTGGGTGGGAAAGCATGCAGGAGAGGGGGAAGGGGGGCTAAAGTGGGTGGAAGCATGCAGGAGAGGGGGAAGGGGGGCTGGAGTGGGTGGAAAGCATGCAGGAGAGGGGGAAGTGCGGCTGGAGTGGTGGAAAGCATGCAGGAGAGGGGGTCAGAGGGGGCTGGAGTGGGTGGAAAGCATGCAGGAGAGGGGGAATGGGGGCTAAGGTGGGTGGAAAGCATGCAGGAGAGGGGAAGGGGGGCTGGAGTGGGTGGAAAGCATGCAGGAGAGGGGGAAGTGGGGCTGGAGTGGGTGGAAAGCATGCAGG